>KZ505895.1:626335-653103 GCA_002844005.1 Limosa lapponica baueri
ATACTTGAAAGGAGGTTGTAACAAGGTGGGGTTGGTTGGTCTCTTCTTCCAAGTAACAAGTGATAGGACAAGAGGAAATGGCCTCAAGTTGTACCAGGGGAAGTTTAGGATGGATATTAGGAAAAATTTCTTCAGTGAAACTATTGTCAAGCATTGAAATAGGCTGCTCAGGGAAGTGGTTGAATTGCCATCCCTGGAGGTATGGCATGTAGATGTGGCGCTGAGGGACATTGTTTAGTGATGGGTTTGGCAGTGCTTGGTTAACAGTTGGACTTGATGATCTTAAAGGTCTTTTCCAACCTAAATGAGTCTATGATTCTGTGATAAATGATTTGTCTGTGTAAAGAGTTATTTGTCTTGCAATGAGCTGAATATCTTCTCAGCAAAGGCTCACATAAGGCATTTTCCTTACTGAGGAATACTACGTTTTGACTAGATAGCTTTATTGCTGCTTAACTGGGAGGGGGGAAAAACATCGCAGATCTATTTGCCATGTGTAGTGGAAATCAGCCCCACGGGTGAGGGCAGAAGGTGCAACAGTTTGAAGAGCTGATTTTGACTGACTGTATCTGTGTATGTACTCCCTGTGCCTCAGCATCACCATGATTTCTCAGCAGGAAAGCTGAGAAATTCTCCCTGTATGTGCTGTCGCCTTTTGTGTCAGGGGAAACACAGCTGAAGTTGCATTCCTTTAATCCACTGACCACAGTGTTACTACATATATTGTAAATCTCTCATCCATATCTTGTCCGGAGGCTTTCTTCTCTCACTTTTTCTTCATGGAAGAGTGATCCCCATGATTTTGCTGGTGCCTCCTGCACTCCGTGGCTAGGCTTAGATCTTAATAGTTTCAGATATGAACTGTATTTCTTCCATGATTTCATTTGGAAATCACCCAGAAAACTTCCTTTTGCTAACCTGCTTTCAGCTGTTATTCATTCATGTTTCCATTTTGCTGCTCCAACTAACTTTCGAGATTGATACCTATTTTGTAATGTTACTGTAACTTCCACTATTAAAGAATTGGAAAGCACAGATTACAGATCTCTTTAAAACAAGTAGGTCCGTGGAGCATTCAGCCAATATCTCAGCATGGCAATATCCACGGCCTTTTGCTTGCAGCTCTGCTGTTTGTGAACAGTGGTGGCGCCTGGAGCAAGCTGGCAGCCCAGTGACCCAAGGGAGCCCAGAGATCTGTCCCACAAAGTCAAGGCTCAAGATGCTGTGTGGTGACCTAGCAAGAAAGTCTATGATTTGCGAAGAGTCTGGATGTGACCCTGTGGTGGCTCTGACAGATACTTGGTTTGGTGATGTCCCTGAAGGGGAGTAGAAGTTACCTGAGCAGTGCAGCTGCTATACCCACATCTCACTGCCTGACCTGAGACACAGGAGAGGTGTGTAGGCTTTTCCCTCTGCCATTACCATAGGTTGTCTTGTGGTTCAGGAACAAGGACCTTGGAAAGGACAACACTGGGTGCCTGTAGCTTTATTCCCACAGCTACTCAAGAAAACAGTATGTGGTCAATGGGTCAAAAAGGTTCTCCAGTTGTTTCCCTTCGTGTTAGGGGCTAGACAAGCACCACACAGAAAATGGCTGGATAGGAGCTCTGGTCCTCTAGTGAATTCCCTTCTGTACCTTTGCCTAATGAATAAGTTGATTTTTTAAGGAAACCCATCTGTCTGTGTCATCAGTTTCTTATCCAAGCATAAAATTTATTCCAAATTCAGCTATTGTTGTGTTTATACAACAATAATATGGATCACGGTTATGTTTATATATCTGAGGGTAAGGTAGAGTGTGCCAATTATTTCATGCTATGTTTGGGTTGGGATGGGATATGCAAACATCCCGGCCAAATATTCTGCAGAATTCCTTGGCATGGAAACTCCAGTGCTTTCAGTGAAGCTTAGGTGCCAGGTAGAGTGGATCTTGCTTTCTTCAGACAGTTAGAAAGGGCAGTTGCAACACTTTCATATCTATAAGAGCAGGTAGTTTTTGCACAGCTATGTCAAGAATTACTTCTGTTTTTCAAAGCAGTTTTATTCCAGCTAGTGGCTGATACCAATAAGGGACAGTAATTTTTGCCTAGATTTCTCCTATTTGGTTACATAGGTTGGATTACAACTACACACGTAATGTTTTTTCTTTTTTTGAACATCTAGCAGGAAGTCTGCCCATTTACACTTTAGAGGTATTGACAGTGTCTTTTTTGTCAAATCATAGATTTAAGAATATAAGGTACGAGTACAATAATCTAGACTGGCTTTTTGTTTAACACAAGTCAAAGAAACTCAGATACTCTTTCCTTACAAGGCCCCAAGCATCTGTTGTATCCACAAGATGTTTTTTAGAAACAAATTAAATTAAAGATCACACATGATGACGAATCCATCAGAGCACTTGTTAATTTGTTCCATAGTTAATTCCTCTAATGCTCAAAAATGTGCCTTATTTACAGCTTGAATTTATCTAGCTCCTGGATATCAGAATGTTTTTTAACTCCTGGAATATAAAGCAGTTGTCTACAGAAAATCTTTTTCCTATATGGGTTCTTGCAGATCATGATCAACACCTTTTGGTCCCTTAAATAAAGTTAATAAATAGAGCTCTTTGAGCCTCTCACTAAGTTTTATAGACAACAAATTGCTTTTGTGGCCCTCCTCTGAGCCTTTTCCCATTTTTTAACATCATCCTCCCAATGCATCTGTCAAACCTAGACACACTGGCTACATCTAGAATAGTAAATTAAACAGGAAACGTTCCTGGGTGCTTGAACTTGATTGCCCCTGCTGTTAAATTGTTAGCACAGGTTAATAACAATTGTGGTTTTGGCCTGGATCAATGAGACAGATCAGCTCAGACCAGAAAATGTCTGAGCACAGTTTGGGGTTAGCAGAAGCCAGTAGCCATTCCCAACAGGCGGCTTGTCTGCAGCCACTGTGGTTTAAAAATTAAGATAGTTTACGGACATAGATATGGACCATTTCATGCCAGCCATCCTCAGTGCTAGTGGGTAGCACAGGGTGCTTGTAATTTAGTGGCAGAGGCACATGCAGTCGGTAGTCTGTGGTGGCCTCACAGCACTGTGTTTTGAGAGGGGAACACCCCCTTCTTGTTCCTTTTTGCTATCCAATGTTCGTGCCTCTAGATCTACACTCCTTGCCACCCTGCTGCCCTTGAAGCTTGTAGTGATTTTATTATCTACCATGTTCCTCAAAATATTGTCAAATATTATCACTGTCCAAGGATAGTAGGATATTGGATTGTTATTTTTTTTACAATAGCAGGGTAGCAGGGATAAAATTTGTATTTCTAAAGGCATATTTTTGAATTTGACTATGTATGATATTTATCTGAGCACCCTTTATGAATGTGGGCGAGCTTTCCCACATAAACATTCTGCTCTCATCACGATATATCACTTCACCATTTTTACTAGAAATGATTTTAGAATTCCTTCCAGAAAGTAGTACTAATAAAAAAACAATGAATAGTGTTGTGCCAAGAAAAGATCTTTCTGGGAACTCCTAGGAATCCTAAAATTTCAGTCAGTGAATGTTTTGCCCTTTGCCATTAATATTTGGGATGTATCAGATACCTTACTGGTAACCATTCCTTTGGCTACGCTGATTTCATATAGCCTCATAGTTTTAAACCAGGGTGCTGTACACTTCCTCCACAAAGGCCTCAAAAAAATCTTTTTGGTCAATCTGGCAGTGGGAAAGAGAGGAAATAAAACCTTTCACAGAGGAGAGTAAGTAAGCGGAATGGAGATAAGTGGGACCTGGCCAGTGCTGGATTTCAGCCCTCTGGGAGACTTTCTCTGTCACTGGGAGAAAAGTATGTGAATTGAAAATCCTCCTACATTTGTAGAGAGGCATTTTCAGCGATAATGCAAACATGTTTGGCTCTCTCCCAGCTGCAGAAAAGTTGAATTCTTAGCCTGAAGTAGAACTATTTTTTTCCTCTGCTAATTTCAAGATCCAAGCTGCATTTTCATCATTCATCATCATGTGGAAGGTGCTTCTGTGTCAGCTTCACACTGTCACATAACTGGTTAAGTCAATGCATATTTCACATCATCTCCTGATAGTTTTCAAAAGAGGAGGTAGGTTCTTCTGAGGTTCTTAGTGGCTGTAAAATGTGTTCACCTCAAAAACGAATTAATTCAGCACTGGGTTTCTGCATCTCTGCTAATGCTGGACCACAGAATGATCTGTGGGATCAAGGTCAAGAGGGGTATGTTTGGGGACAAAGTTTGTGGCTTAAATTAAACTGTTTGCTTTACAGCTGGATTACAATAAACTAATGCTTTTGGTCAGCTGACAGGTGGCAAGTTTTTAACATGCACTAATTTGATTTATTAGAAATTTATTAAGATGCCTTGTTGCAATGTCTCAATCCATATCTAGTTCTGGATTGTTTTCTACTTCAGAGGATAGTCATGTCTTAACCAAGATTTCAGTAAGGTTTAAAAAATATTTCTACAATAGCATTAATGCCACGGTTGTGCTACTCAGTTGTTTCTCTTATGCTGGGTCCTGACCACTTGGGTTGCTTGGAGAGAGGAAGGGTTAAAAAGGTAAGGCAACAAAGTGTTAAAATGAGGATGGTTAAGCGACAGTGGTGCAGCACCTCCAGTGTAGGGGATCGGAGACTGTTAAATTTCTTTTACTGTCAGGAAAAGCCCCGTTCCTCCCAGGATGGGGAGGGATTACACCCATGATCAGTGAGGAGGCATGGCCTACTGAGCTGCAACAGATACAAGACCTCCAAAGCTGGGGCACTGTGGTACTAATATGAGAGATCCTGAGCTCAGATGGGTTTGAGAAGCCTTGTCATAGATACCTAATATGTCTTTCTGCTTAGCAAATTATTTCTTCCACAGGTCCTGAAAAGAGAGAATGAAACCATGTCTGCAAATTAATTTACAAATGCCAGAAAGCACCTGAAATTTTGACACACCTTCATCAGATCTCACCTCCAGGTCTGCTTATCTCACCCTGAGGGGTGTCCTCTTCCTCATTCCACTTCTTTCTTTTTTTCCCTTCAGCTTGGCAGGCTTTTTTTACCAAAGGTTGCTGGGGTTTTTTGCTTTCCTTTCCCGTCCCCACCCACCCTGTCTGCTCTCTCCTCCTCTTCCCCTCTCCCTAAAAGGCTGCGGAAAAGCACTGCAGCAGAGGTAGTGTGGTTTAAAGGTACAGAGCTCCAGTGAAAGAGGCTGGAAATTTGTGTTCTGAAGTTTGTGAGAATCCTTTGCACTCCCTGCCCTTTGCACACACCATGTAAGCGAGGGGTGTTTCATACAGCCACATGGCTTATCCATGTCCCAAGGAAAGAACAAGGAGCCAAGTTAGAGTTCTCCAAGAGATCGTTTTCAGGCTGGTGAAGTGTTCTTGCAGAAGGTATCAAATTAGGCCAGGTTTTAAAGTTACTTTTGGGTGACCAGAGAGTCAGGCAGACTCTGGGAAACTTGCAGAAGAAATTGGCATTGCTAGGTCTGCTGAGCTTTTCAAATCTGGAAGTTTTACCTAAACTAATTCGTCTCTTTGCTTTTGTAGCCGACCTTGTGTATGGTCTGCTGGTACTTCTTATCAATAGTGGAGTACCTCAGGATTTAGAGTGCTTATCTGTAAACACCCAGGAGGGCACCCAAACCCCATCTCAGAGCTTCTTAAATATGACTGTCTCTCTCTGTCTGCAGAGGTACAACCCCCTCCAGATGAATAAGGGGAAGTTGTGCTCACATCATGTTGGCCGGTGTTGGCCTTTTCTTGATATTACTTTTTTTCCCCCTATTCAAGGAGCGGGAAGAGGAAACTGCATTGTCACAGCAAAGGGTGATTTACCACTCCTGCTGCCCAAGGAGCGATCCGCCCCTGTGGATCACTTGGATTGCACCCCTGAGCAGCTGCAGCTCTGCAGTGCCAGTGCTGCTCCTGCAAAAGCAAAGCCTGCGGGCGGTTATGATGGGGAGGTGGAGTCATTTTAACAATTAAATAGCACCATCTGCAGGCTCCGCACGCCCCACAGCCCCGCACCAGCACGGCAAGTGTGCAAATGCCTCCGTCCTCCACGGGTATGGAACCTGCCTTCAGCCGCTGCCCACCACAGCACGTGTAACGCGCCTACTGAGCCACCGCCTCTCCCGATGGTGGTCTGGGTGGACGTGCCAGCGTGCACAGCTGCAGGCACAGGCATGGCACATTTGGGGCTGCATTGGCAGGTACTGGTCTGTGCAAGCAGTGAACGTAGCCTTGGAGTGGTCACCTCAAGGTAAGCTGAGCCAGGAGGGTGTTTGACTAATACCCCACAGACAAAGAACAGCTCAAGATGTCATTTTTACAGGAGAAATCTTCATCTGTGGTTATAGCCACTTACCGGCAATCATCAGCAAGGGCTTTTTCATCTTCCTTTGCCCACTAGTCCAAGGAGAGCAGGAGCACCCTGTTGTGCTGTCACAGTGTGGAGGCTGACCAACCTGCCCCTTCCAGGAGAACTACCACCAGGAAAGATGTGTCTAGCGGGAGGTAAGATTTTCCCCGTGACTGTGAAAATGCTTGGGTTTAGACTTGTTTTTTCCTTAAAAGGAAATAAAAAACGAAAAATGCTGCTCCTGCACTTCACAGGTGAGAGACAGACCTAGCAGAAAAGAAAGTGAGACACAAACTGATGTTTTAACATTGATAACTTCCCCTTTAAATCACAAACTTTTTTTATTTTTAAGCCTTCTGCTGCTGGCACATTAAAATGTCTGCTGAATCCCTGACTACTCTTAAATCATCAGTACTAGGTTGTGAACATTTTTCTGCTGATACTTTTCTTTTACTAATAATATCTCTGCTGTCTTATAGGAATACTGCTAAAAGAGCCATGACTGTTTGGTTTTGGTTTTTTTTTTCTCTCCTTTTTTAATGCTGAAGGTCTACCTCTTTATTTTCAATAAAGCATTTTCCTGAAATCCACCTGGGGAATTTCATCTGCTGCCCAGCTGCATCTTTCCAACAAACAGGCAAGTTTTGTACATCCTCCGGGTATAATACCAATACTTCCCTAATAAAAAACGCCAAACCCAACAGAACCAAACACTTTAAAAAAGTTGAGTACTTTCCTTTAGAAAAAACCTGGATGAAGTGAGCCTCTCTGCAGAGGAAGAGAAATACCTATGGCTCAAGGTGAAAGATGCTTTGCACTTGGCCATCACTGTGCTGTGCCCCCTTACCACCACCTTGGCTTGCACCCAGAGCAGTGACTGTCTTCTCCTGTGTTTGTGGGGGTTGTTTTGGCCCAGATCACGGCTGAAGTTCACTGCTGTTGCTGGGATCCTTCTCCAGATGTTCACAGCTGGCTTTCAGCAGACCTAGCAGTGGGATCTTTGTCTTTTGTAGGCTGGCCCAGAGGCCACCATCACCCAGCCTGCCCTGGCCACCCGAGACTCCCACAGGGAGTCGTGGCTTACTGCAGTGCTGCTGCCTGCAGTGAGGGCAGCTCCAGTGCTCTGTGCCCAGATCTCTGCACTGTCATTTTCCCAGTGATGCCACCCTGTGATCAAGGTAGTGACAGTCTGGGTCTTCCTTACAAGGACAATGCCTGCCTCGAGGGATGTATAGATGGCAGGATGTATAGATGGCATGATGTATAGTGGGCATCTTGCTGACAGGGAAGACGACTGAACTTTAGCTGCTGTCTTGGGAGTGCCCTGTGGCTTCAGGCACTCCCAGGATTTCCCAGCTCAGATACGTGCAATTGCAACCCTTTTTTTCAGATCACTACCTTAAGCCACAAAATCATCCTTCTCTAATATGCTGGGAATCATATGCTCTAAGGATGCATTAACATCCAAGCCTGTGACCTTGTACAGTTAGACAAATCAGAATTATTACTGTATGTAATGAAAATATCTCAGAGCAAGCTCTGTCTCTAATGACCTTCTTGCATGAAAACTGAATGAAAGATTTGTAGCAAAAGCTGAAAAATAATTCAAATACAATATTGGCATCCCAGTTTGGCTGAAGAGCGAAGGAAGTATGAATGCTATTGTACTGGTCTCTGGTGCAACCTTATGTGGGACATAGGATGCAGCCATGGCCACCAAGGTTCAAGTAAGAGGATCTCCAAGCAGGATGCCATGCTGGTGCTGGAAACGCTTCCATGCTGGTAAGGGGAGGCTTAAAAGAGCAGACCAGAAGAATCTAGCCTGTGTGCCTTCACCATACAAAAGGAAGAGAGAGGACCAAACCCCCTAATCACTCCTAAGGTGGGTCATGGAAGGAGGTGCATGACAGGTACCTGAGAGAGCAGGAGTGAGACTTGATACTTGGTCTTTTCTAGCTGTGTTTGTCATTGCACTGACCAACGTGTAATGCAGCCAATGCTCTTCACTAAGGGTTGGAATAAATGCTGTATAACCAAAGAGCCAGTGCCCGGGTGTACATGCCACTGATCTTCTTGCCGGGTGAAAGCTGGTCAACAAGTGTATGAATGCTGAAGAGTGGCAAAGCTTGCCCATGACACAGTGGCCATGTCATCCAGGGATGGCTCTTTTCTTGACTGCCTGGTGGGAGCACAGCGCTGTTTCCAAGACCCCCATGGAGCAGAAGCAGCCCTTGCCCTCAGCTACCTGCAATTTCTGATCATGAGTGTGATGGCAGCTGTAGACCAGCATACTATGTATGGTCACCTGGTAGCAAACTCTTCCACAGGTTTTTACAGCCTAAATGTACTAGGCAAGAGGCAATAACCTGGATTTTACTCTGCTGGATGTGGTATGATTACACCAGAGATTCAAATGCTTCTTAGTTACTACCCAGCAGCTCCTGCAGAAATTGTAGTTCTCCCCTGGGCAGCTGTCTGCCCTTATTGGCAGGCAGGGATTCCTTTAGCCTCGTATTCCCCATGACATCGAGCTCTCTGGCCTTTGTTGTTTGAAGCCTGGATGGATTCACTGGGGAATATCCTTCTGGAGAGCATCACCAGCTTCATGGAGCCAGAGGGGCGATGCTGCAATGAGCTCTGAGCCAGCCAGGCTGTTTCCCTGGGGAAACAACTGTGGCTCCTGCTGCCCTCCTGCTGGATGCTGTTGCTCAGGACAAGTGTGGCTCTACCTGCCAGCACCCTGTCCCTTACTTTTGCACTGTTAACGGGAAGACCGCAAGCAGTGGCTCTATATAGCTGGAGCATGAGGACCTATTCCCTCCGTCTCCTGCCTGGGATGCCTGGGCTTCCCTTGCTGGGCTGCAAACTTCCAACTTGTTTCCCAGGGCACTGCACACCTGTGAGGGCTGTGCAGGGAATTAAGAGATGTGTTTCCACTGTGCAGTCTGAGTACACGCACAAACCATTTCTATTTCCTTATTTGTTAGACAGAAATGAGGATTTGCCCTCTGTGCACGGTACTGATCATCTCTTGAACTCTGCAGCAGATTCTTTTGGCCCATAATAGATTACATTTTTTCTGGAGGGAGAGGTACATCCAAGACTTGGGCGCCTCTGTTCATACACCAGCCTAGGCAGACACAAGCCAGCTCCAGTCCAGAAGGTGACAGCAACGGTAGAGTACACCTCCCAGAAGGTTTTACTGGTTTGGATATAGCTCCACTTTAACCTGCCTTTTCATCTTCTGGAGGGGAGCTGGCTCAGGCTCAGAGAGTTCACAGGCCACACAAAGACAGCCTCGGTCCCTCTACGTTCATCTGTGCCTATATATAGCCACAGAATAGAAATCTATGTGAATGGAGAGTTGGGTCACCACCCTTCCTGTAAAGAACATGTGTTATGGAGAAATCTCACACTGCTGATGAATCTAATCAACATTTCTAATCCAAGTCATTAAATTATGCTTTGTTTATAAAAACTTTGCACAGCACTGTCTGTTTTCTAGTTAGGATCCTACACAGTGTGCTGTAAATAGCTGAAGAGGAAATGGTTTACTCCTCAAAAAGGGATATTTTGTTGCTTGCAATTCCATTAGATGTTGCTGGAGAAGATTGTTGTCTGTTTTGAAGTAAAAATATCATGATCAGAATGATAGATAGAAATGGAAGTATCACTGGGCTGCAGGAGGGTTAAACCAAGACAAGAGGATTGTGCAATATGCTCTTGCAGAGAAATAGCAAACTTTACTCTTGGTTCCAGCTCACCAAATGATTAGAAGTGAAACAGAGCAGAGATTTTTCTAAAATGGACTTCAATTTATGCTGAATATTCAAAAGGCAAAGCCGTGAAATTCAAGCACCTCCAAAATGTGTAGCTGGGTTCTGCCTTCAGAAATACCTAATCTCAAATTCTTTTTCCTTTGTCATTTATGGGCTGTGATGTTGCTTTAGACCATGCCAAATACAATATTGCAGGAGTGTAGAATTGCATGTTGAAAGACCAAGAAGGCTGAAAATACTAGCATTTATTTCCTGTTGCACCTGAAGGAATACAAGCATCTGCATTCATGGGGCTGAAACAGGAACAGGGAGGGACTCAAAGCCCTAAACCTAATATGAGTTGCTGAAAAAAAATTAAGAGAAGGCACCATTTCAGTGCTGTGCTTGTTTTTGCTACTCTTCAGAATTTCTTATTAACTATGAGTTAGATAGAAAAGAGAGGACTGAGGTAACTAAAACAGGGTCAATTTGCTCTAGGTGAGTCTCCCTTCCTGTAGCAGCTCCCCAGCTGTGGAAAGGTCCAAAGCCAATTCCAGCTTTGGGTCTGCACACATAGTGGTCTTTTTGAGTTGCTGGTTCGAGGTGCTCGCCAGCCCTGGTGAACATCTGCTTCTGGATTTTACTCACCAGGAGCAAGGCACCAAGAAGTTAGGTACAGCAGCTCTTGCTTAGTGGATGCAGGAGTCTTAACTGGGTCAGGCCTTCAACTCTTGTTCTGGGATGTGAAGAGCCAGAACAAATAAAATGAAAGCAAAACAAATTATACTTAAAGAGGAACTTAGCAGGCGTGGGAGGCAGGTACCAGAAAATGCAGGCATGTGAGCTGAATGCTCTGTGAATGAATGTCATCTACATTCTTGGAATCATAGAATGGCTAAAGTTGGAAGGTACCCTGAAGATCCAACCCCCCTGTCCCTGTAGGGACACCTTCCACTAGGCTAGGTTACTCAAAGCCCCAAAGCCTTGAACACTTCAAGGGATGGGGCATCCACAGCTTATCTGGGCAACCTCTTTCAGTGCCTCACGACCCCCAGAGTGAAGAATTTCTTTCTTATATCTAATCTAAATCTATCCTCTGTCCTGGTTTGAGTGACACAAGACTAATTTATCTTTGAATGTCTGGGAAAACGACACTTTTAGAATACTGTAGTCTCTGAATTTTTGAAAATATTTGCTTTATAGCCAGCTATGATATGTGGGTTTCAAGGTCTCGATATTTTTGACTTAGCAAGGTGCAGGAATGAGGAAGAGTGAGACCCTGGCACTAGACCCAAGCTGGCCAACAGGATTATTTTATACCATGAACATCGCATTCAATATAAGTCAGAAAGTTTGCTGAGAAGCAATTTCTCTTCTTTGATGGCTGCAATCCTGAGAACTTCTGGCCCGGGTGTCGGACCCCTGAGGCCTTCCCTTACTCCCAAAGCTGTAGCGCTCACAGTGTCTTACATTTGCTGTCTACTGCCGGGAGTGCACAGGTTCCTACTGATAGAATTGGCTCAGTACAATCCTTGAATGTTTTATATTGGTATCAGTTTCAATACTGGTTCTTTAGTATTATGAATATTAACTAATTAGTCTTATTCTATTAATTCTTTTTATATTTCAGCCCTTGGGTTTCCTTTTTTTCCCCTGATTCCCCTTCCTGGGTGGGGAGGGGTCATTGGTCTCTCCAATTTAGAGATAAAGATACCATGCAGAACAGTGTCAAATCCTTTGCACAAATCCAGGTAGATGATGTCAGTTGCTCTTCCCTCATCCACAAAAGCTATTAAGCCATCTTAGAAGGCTACAAAATTTGTCAGGCATGATTTGCCCTTAGTGAAGCCATGTTGGCTGTCACCGATCACCTCCTTATTTTCCATGTGCCTCAGCAGAGTTTCCAGGAGGATCTGCTCTATGATCTTGCCAGGCACAGTGGTGAGACTGACTGGTTTGTAATTCCCAGGTCTTCTTTTTTCACCTTTTAAAAAATGGGGGCTATGTTTTTTCTTTTCCAGTCAGTGGAAACTTCACTGGACTGCCACAACTTCTCAGGTATGATGAACAGTAGCTTAACAACTTCATCCGCCAGTTCTGTCAGGACCTGCAGATGAATCTCATCAGGTCCTATGAACTTGTGCACCTTCAATTTCCTTAGATGGCCTCAGACCTGATTTTCTGCTACAGTGGGCATTTCCTCATTCTCCCAGTTCCTGCCTTTGCATTCTGTGACTTGCGTGGTGTGGCTAGAGCACTTGACAGTGAAGACTGAGGCAAAAAAGTCATTGAGTACCTCAGCCTTCTCCATATCCCAGGTGACCAGGTCTCCTGTTTCTTTCTGGAGAGGGCCCACATTTTCCCTAGTCTTCCTTTTATCACCAACATACCTATAGAAGCTTTTCTTTTTGCCCTTGACGTCCCTGGCCAGATTTAATTCTTTCAGGGCTTTAACTTTCCTGACCTGGTCCCTGGCTGCTCAGACAATTCCTCTGTATTCCTCCCAGGCTACCTGTCCTTGCTTCCACCCTCTGTAAGCTTCCTTTTTGCTTTTGAGTTTGTCGAGGAGCAACTTGCTTGTCCATGCAGGCCTCCTGGCTTTTTTGCCCAACTTCCTTTGTTGGGATGCATTGCTCCTGAGCTTGGAGAACGTGACTATTAACCAGCTTTCTTAGGCCCCTCTTCCCTCCAGGGCTTTATACCGCAGTACTCTACCAAGCAGATCCCTGGAGAGGCCAAAGTCTGCTCCCCTGAAGTCCAGAGTAGCAAGCTTACTGTGCACCCTCCTCACCACCCTAAGGATCTTGAACTCCACCATTTCATGGTCACTGCAGCCAAGGCTGCCCTTGAGCTTCACATTCCCCACTAGCTGGCCTTGTTGGTAAGAACAAGGTCCAGCATGGCACCTTTTCTCATTGGCTCCTTTATGGCTTTGAGAAGGAGGTTATTATCAATGCATTCCAGCAACCTTCTGGATTGCTTATGCCCTGCTGTGCTGTCCCTCCAATAGATATCGGGGTTTTTGAAGTCCCCCATGAGGACCAGGGCTTGTGAATGTGAGGCTGCTCGTATCTATCTATAGAAGGCCTCATCCTCTTGGCCTTCTTGGTCAGGTGGCCTGTAGCAGACCCCCACTGTAACATCACCTGCCCCTGCCCTCCCTTCAATCCAGACCTATAAACTCTTGGTCAGCTCCTTACCTATCCCCAGGTGGAGCTCCACCTCAGCTGGTCCTTGACATAGAGGGCGACACCCCCTCCTCCTCTCTCCTACCTGTCCTTCCTGAAGAGCTTGTATCATAGATTCATAGATTCATAGATTCATAGATTCATAGATTGGTCCAGGCCGGAAGGGACCTCCAAAGGTCATCTAGTCCGACCTCCCCGCAGTCAGCAGGGACACCCCCAACTAGACCAGGTTGCCCAGGGCCTCGTCGAGCTTCACCTTGAATATCTCAAGGGAAGGGGCCTCAACCACCTCCCTGGGCAACCTGTTCCAGTGTTCCACCACCCTCATGGTAAAGAATTTTTTCCTAATATCCAATCTAAATCTCCCCTTCTCCAACTTAAAACCATTGCCCCTCGTCCTGTCACTGCAGGCCTTTGTAAACAGACCCTCCCCAGCCTTCCTATAGGCCCCCCTCAGGTACTGGAAGGCTGCTATGAGGTCTCCTCGGAGCCTCCTCTTCTCCAAGCTGAACAACCCCAGCTCCTTCAGTCTGTCAATGTATCCTTCCATTCCATTCCGTCCTTCACTATATTTGACATATTTAGATGGTGTCAGAATAGTGTCAGGTAGTCTTTTTTTTTTACAGAATTAGGACAAATAGACCTGAATGTCTACTGGGAATTAGCTTAAGTTGGTCATGTTGCTTGATACACAACAGGAGACTTCAGTGGGATTTTAATGACAGGGCAATAGACAAACCCATTCAGAAAACAAAGAAAAGGACTGAGTTACAGACAGAAAGCAAAGAAGCCAGCCAGCAGCAGCAGAAGGCAGGTTGTGAGAGCAAACTACAGTGGCAGATATTAAAGTTGTAAAAGGCAATACTGATAAATTCATTGTTGTAAGATGTGTGTGTATTGGAGAAGGGAAGGCATAAGTTGCTCTCCTGTCACCTATTGCGAGTCACCAAAAGGAGTTCAGTACATAACATCTAGATTCACAGAGGTACTTAAATTTGTAACTGGTGTTTGGGCAATGTGGATTTTAATGGGTTGAGGGCCCTATGGAGAAGGCTGAAACCTATCTATTTCTGAGGACACAGTGAGCAAGTACAAAGGCTGTGCACCATATACAAGTGTGAAGAAAGAAGTAACACTTTACACATACAGTGTACAAGTCTGAAACCCCACTGAAAGCATGCGGTTTTAAGCACTCTCTGAGAGAGATAAAATTCAGGTATCACTGTCTGAGGTGCAGTTTGCAAAGAGGTCAAAGAGCCACCAGTCCGCATTTGACAGCTTTGCCCACATACCTCACTGATGCCCGCATTGTTGCAGAGCAAGACCAAAGAATCAGAAGGGGAGAATCATTTTTGCTGTCAGTATGGGCACAGTGGTGGCTCTGGTGTGATTAAAGACAGTTTTTTCTTTCCTGCAAAGACTCAGGTACAAATATTCACATTTTCACTAGAAGAGCAAAATGGAAGTAGTGGATTTGAAAGATTCCTACATGAAGTGGCTTGAGATATGAGCATGGCCCATGCAGAGGGGTACACCATTTTGGGGAAGGAAGCTAGAGTAATGGACAGATGCTGCTGTGTGTTTCTAGCTGCTCCCTGAAGAAACACTGGAGATGAGGATGAAGGACAGCAAGCAAGTAAGGATATCAGAATCTGAGAGACACCATCTGGAAGCCAGCAAAACAGCAGCTGCTCCTGAAAGGCAACTCTGAATTAGGCAGGCCTGCCTGTGTGACAAAAAAAAAAGGCTTAAAAGAAGACATGGCTATCAGGATGGACAGTTTGAGTCCCACTTAGGGAAGGCTGCTTTTCATTAGCTGCTACTGGTGACATAAATAGCAGCCTCACGGGAAAAATAAAACCAGAGGAGAGGGCTGCAGCTGACTTTCTTATGAGTCTTGTGAATACTGAATGCAAAGAAGGAACAAGCAGGATTTTGAAAACAAACTTTTGGCAGAAGAAATGTTAGATTCATGTAATGTGAGGCTTCTCTGAAAGAGGAGCTGGTGTGGGCTGGAGAGACTCCAATTAATCCAGAGGGAAAATAACCTTCCACTAGCAGGATTAGAGGGAAAGGCTTTAAAGTCAAGAAAGGGGAGGACAAAAAGACAAATGGGAAGATGATAATAAAACACTAGAGCTAGTGTTACATGCAGAAGAAAAGGAAATTGGCTCTTGAAAATGGAGTCTGTTTAGGATCTCAGCTGTCCTCCTTCCAGAGAGTCAGAAGGGGATGTAGAGAGTCCAGATAAGCAGGTTATCACACAAAGCCAAGCCTTTTAAGTCCAAGCAAATGGTTCAGACACGTCCTAGGTTGGTACTGATAAAAAGCTTTTTCATCAGATCAGTGTAGTTTAGAAATCATTCCTCCAAACACCTTCCAACATATTATAACATAGATTAATTGGTTTACTTGCTTACTGTTCTCAGCAAAGAATTCAGAGACTGGGACTTAGGGATGAGCATTTTATACTGAGGGTAAGACACTCCCTGGTCTGACCTCTGGAACACTGTTAGGTTCATGTTGAGAAATAGGAATTCTGAAGCACGGACTCTGGACAGAAGACTTCAGTCTCTTATTGTGGAGAGTTTTGTTTTCAGAAGATTTGCTGAAAATTTCCATCTCTCAAGCACAACGTTCTTTTCTACCAACATTTTTTTAAGGTGCAGACGTCTGCCTTACACAAGGGAGACTGCAAAATATCTCACAGAAGGGCTGAATGATAGAAATTCAAACCAGATAAAAAAAAAATCCCAGCTAGAGCTCCAGCTCGCCTTTGTTTCTCAGAGGGTTCCTCCTGCATTGCTGCACCTGCTGCTTGTGGATGGTCCTTGGAAAACAAGCTCTTGCCCACTTAATGTGGGGCATTTCCTGGCTCATTTTCTGAGCCAGAAGACAATCCTGATACCCTCCAAGACTGCAAGTATGCTTGAGATGTTGCTTAAAGCAAAGATGAGTCTAATTTACCCAGTCAGATGAGGTCTGTTTATTTGATGTGGGCTCTTTCATGGTTAGCTATGTTTCATAATGAGGTAGCTGTATGGGATGACAGATCCTAGGGCAGGTATACCAAACTGGGCTTGTTCTGGAAGTGCTGTTGACGTTGGCGAGCAGAGGAGGAACCATTAAAATTTTTGGGCAGCACAGGCATGCTGCTCTGAGGCTGTTTCTGTAGCACTTGTGGTACATTTAGCACAATTTGGGAAGCAGTGTACTAAAGGAATGTGAAACAAAATTCTGTGTGCAGCAAAGTCATGAATAGTTAATGCAGCTGGATGGAGAATGGTAGTTCTGTTTCATGGAGGAGTTTGATATTTGCTTTCTTTCACATTTGGAATCAAAACTAAACATCCTGCAATTCTCCATGCAGTGTTATAAGGAGATCAGGTTCTGGCTGGGCCATGTGGGAAGCCATTTGGGAAACATCGACCCTGATGATCCTGCTGCCAGGAGCTGCAAGACTTCACATTCTGAGGACTGTCAACTTTCTTTTTGCCTGGCTGCTTAAGCATTCAAAAAACCCACAAGAATAGTCCATCTAGCCCAATATTCTGCCTTTTTTGGTGGTCCACAGTAGGTGCCTACAAAGATAACAAGGCAAATGAATTCATACTTCCTCAATATTCTCCCAGGCTCCAATAATATAAGAATTCGGAACTTTGTGGGGCCAGAAGTGACATTTGTCTTCAAAGCACTTGTCCTGATGCATTTAGTATCTGCGGCATCCTGTGGCAAGGATTTCTGTAGCTGAACTGCAGCTGGTGTGACCAACCATTTACCTCTGCTTGTGATGAACCCTGTGCTGCCTTCAATGCCAGAATAGCAACTGTGCTGATGGGAGAGGAGAAGATCTTCTGGTATCTGACACACATACTGCAGAGGCCAGCTGAGAGTCAGGTGTGTGTCTCCTCCTGCTTAAATAGTTCAGGCAGTCTATGGTTCATTTCTGAATATGAAAAGGAGAGTATTGTAATTTGAATCTACAAGCCATCTTTCTAGGAAAATTCTAGGCAACAAAATTAAAATCATACTAAGGTGAAAAAAAATGAAAGGAAGAGAAAAGGAAAGGAGAGAAAAGAAAGGAGTAGAAAGGAGTAGAAAAGAGGAAGGGAAAGGAAAGGAAGGTGGGGAAAGGGAAAAAACCAATCTACAGCAATGTATATTAGAAGTATTAAAACAACAATTTACATAAATGTATCCTGTTGACAGTACACACAGAGTGTTGAAGAGTTATCTGAATCTTTCCACTGATTTTTTTTATTATTTTTTTATCAGGTCACTAATCAGTTCCTGTGTGACTAGAAGCTACATGAAAGATTTCTTTGCCCTGAATATAAACTTGTGCCCTTTTGTTTATGCACAGAAAAGATCATAGGAAAACACTGGAGGAGGCTGGATGAAATCCTGGCTCCACTGGAAGCATGAGTAATGGTTCAGGCCAGGCGGGTGCAGAGGGAGAAGGTCAAGAGACCACCTCTTGCCTGTTACAGTTAATGGGATTTCACTGTTGTTTCCTTGAGTTATTCAAAAATCATGATCTGCCCCTTCCAAAGTAACGGGACTGGCTCAGTAAGTTTTAAAAATGATTTTTGGTCTGTTGGGTTTTTTTAATGAGCAAGTGCATGTGGACTGTGCATGGGATTTGCTTGCTTCACATTTTTGAGCTGTAATCTGCAGTTCCAAGTCCTAGAAATGGACACCCTGCCAAATAGCACCCAAAAGCCTCCACCTCTCTCTGGAAGATCAGACCTTAAGATAAACAGAGAATATTATAACGTTTATCATAAAGCTGAATTTTATCTTCACTGTCTGCTCTGTGTGTGCTCAGAAGGAGCAGATATACTTCCCCTTGGGCACATGGTCCAAGGGTGATGTTGGTTTTCTGGTTCACTGAGCCCTAGAAACCCTCCCAGCTTCATACCTGCTTCCCTGGCTGTGGGGAGCAAGCAGCGGTGCAGGGCCATGCTCAGGCAGCTGTGACCACTTCTGGCTGCCGGGATGTGGCCAGGACACTGCTGGGCTGTAGGCTGTGGGAAGGGGAGGCTCTGCTTGCGCACGGCGGTCAGACATATGGACGCCTCTTCAATGCAACATGCAGAATCTGGCTTTTGGGCAGAGGGTGTGCATGACTCCGGAACAATGACACTTAACCAGCAAATCTCCAAAAATGAGATGTTGCAGCTATTTCTAATCCCCATTGTGCTCTTTTGAGAAATATCGTGAAGCAATTTTAACCACACAGAAAATGAGCCAGCATCTTGCTGCAAAGTCCCATTACGGATCAGTAATCTACATCAGAAACAGCAGGGACGTGCCAAGACCTTTACTGAGAACACAAACAGAAAAGTTGAACCGATGCTCTACCACATTTTATCTTACCTCGTCACAACTGGTCCATTTTCCTACAATGGCTGGATATGGAAAAATAAAAAGTTTGATTACAGGAACAGCTTGGTGGAGTGGGGAGAGAGGTTATTGAACTGCTTGTTAGTTGTTATTTTTTTGGCTGGAGTGGATGTAAAAGTTAATCTGCAGCAAAAGGTCTCACAGCAGGAGCATGTTTGTGAAAATCACTCGTACCAATTAATTACTGAAATTCTTGTTGTAGCATAATTTCTCTGCTCTAAGCAAAGGAAGGAAAGAAGTACCTATATTCACCACAGACTTATATATTTGGGAATGTGCTGTGTTTTGTTGTTGTTTTTTAAATAAAACTATAACTAGCTCACTGCTGCAAAATAAAACAAATGTAATAAAAAAAAGACAGTAATAAAGAAAAGTGTATTCTGGACAATGAAATGGAGAGCTTGCTAATAAGGAAAAGCATGTCAATAAAATAGTTCATTACCTCTGAGTTGACAGGGAAGTCTTGATTAAATGACAATTTCCTATTTAAGCAAGAAAAGAATAAATCAATACCATTGACTAAAATACACTTTCTTTATCAGAAAAGAAAAAAATGTGTCAGATGTTCTCTCTAAATACACTGCACACAATGCCCATGCAGCCAAAGCACTAACCACAGCTGTAAAAAGAGACATCTCTTTTGCAATGAGTTATTTTTCTGGGTGCCGATTGCTGTCTTTTTGACAAGGCTATATGGTTACACACACTGATTTAGGAGAGTTCATTAATGTACTGCCCTCATCCTTTTCTCGTGTCAGCTTCTCCCCTATCATCCTTCTCTTTAAATTGAATGATACTCCAATGAATGTACCCTCTGCCTGCTACAGTATGCATCTGTAATTTGAGTACATAGCCATGGGGAATATCCCGTTGGGCTGAAAAGCCCTGCCATACTAGTCTTTTGATGAATGTTTCAGTAGTGTTGGCTTAGGATATAGATATGAAAGCATAACTCATTATTACTTGTGAAGCTGGGGAAACCATATTTTCAAGGATAGATTTAGAGCTCCAAAATGTGGGGCTTTCCTTTTGCTTTGTCTTGGTTATAGACATGGAAATCAATGGCACTACTCCTGTGTGAAACAGAAAAAGATGGAAAAGATGGCTTAGCTACAACGTCTCCTCTGTGCAGGCTGAAGCGGAGCTGGAAACCAGGGAGGCCCCAGTGGAAAAGTGCCCAGGCAGATGACCCAACTGGGGATCTCCAGTTCCTTGTCTTGACAAGGCAGTCAGGAGACAGAGGGACAAGCAAATAAACTGGCAGGACTCAGTACAGTGCCTTTATGCTCAGTGAGAAATGTGCCAGCAGAGTCCTTACTAGACTCTCATGGACTTCAACGATCTTCTTGAAGTGCTTTTGGGTGTTTAGGAGCCTGAGGTATTCCCTGCTTACAGGAGGGAGTCTGGGTTTCCTTCAGCTAAGTGAGATCAGCCCTGAGCTGCCCTTCAGACGGAGCAGGAATAATGCAGCTGAGAAGGCATATATTAGAGATACATTAATGACATCATATAAAATAAATCAGTGATAGAAAGGATGGTTTGCTGTATGTATTAGAAAAATCAGAGGGAATGCATCTGGGATCTCGAAATAAAGTAATATGAAAATAAATCAATCAATATATGATTTAATGTTGGCCTCTCACCTAAAAAACGATAAATAGAAATATTAAAAGTGGAATGGCAACAGGAGCTGGTGGAGCTAGCAGAAGCTCAAGGATCAGCAGTGTTGTGAAAGGGTGAAGACTCTTCAGCAAAGCCCTTAAGTAATACCTGCGGGCTCCATGGAAGACAATAGGATTTAGAAAATGTCAACGAGATTAAAAGGAAATGCTCAGCCACTCTCCTAAAGAGAAGAGGGCGCTCAAGGTTGAGCATATACCTGCAAGGTTTTGCTTGTCCGAGTCTTTAAATCTCTCCCTCACGTGGTTCCCTCTCCAAAGCCTATAAACGTTACAGATCAAGAGAGTATTCACCATTTCCTTTCGACAGATTAACTCCGGCTAAACTTAAAGGCTGATTCAAAGACCCTTGAATGCTTACACTGTAGCAAACCAGCAATGACTATGCTTTTTTTGTCACCCCCTTTTAAGTTAGAGCAAAGCCCTGCCTCTTCTCCCCATCTCTTCCCCACCAGGATGATCCTCAAAGCTCTGGTCTTTTAAAAGAGGGGCAGCTAATTATCAGTGGTCATTTAACCTCCCACTGAGTCCTTAGCTTAGCTTCTGTGTCTCTGTGTTATCCATAACTCAATACTTTAATGAAATAATAAAAATAGATCATTAATAACACCAGTAACAGTGAAACCACTGCAGTGAAACCTTCATTAATACTATTTTTCTAATAATTGCAGAGCAGAGATACTTTAGGTGGAGAACTATCCTGCTTCCATGGAAATCAGTGGCAAGCCCGCAGGCAGTTGCTAGTCTGGTTTATGGAAATGGGATCTTACTTCTTTTGGGAATGAGTGGAGCACTGTTATTGGAATACCTCCTGAAAGCAGAAAGCCTGTTTCACAGCACACATCTGCTGGCAAATCTCAACCAAGCAAGCAGGTAAATTTTCATTTTTAGTGATTTTTTTGGATGTCTGTTGGTAGAAGGAGTGAATGGGGAAAATATGTGTTCCACCTCCTCACATTAAGCATCCTCAGTGCTGTTAGTGATTAGCTGCTATGTGGACTAAACCAGTCTGCTGCGTCTCACCCAACTGTTGAGGTGATGCTGTGGAAGTTCCTGTTTTCGATAAGAGAGGCTGCTCAGATCAGGAACGAGATCCAGAGATTCATATGCAGTACTGCAAATCTGCCGTTGTTAGGAAATCTGTGTTAATTCACGCTCCCTTCCTACTCTTCTGTTGTGTGTGACATTTCTGCTGAAAGTCCTTTCAGGGAGGAGCAGTGGAGTGACCAGGATTAATGGTATATAAACTGAATGTATGTAAACTGAATTAGCAAAGGAGAGAAGAATTAAGATCACACACTGTCCAGCTCTAAATGCTGAACTCCATGCAGTGGCTTGATTTTGAAATGCATTTTTCAGATGTCTAATTGAAAGAAATGTTCTATTAATTTCTGTTATTAGGTGGAGAGGCTTGCATTATGCCACAATTACCAGGGAAAAAGACAGTTATAGTCGCTCAGAAAGGTATGCATCATTTTCATCAGAAATGTGGATTACAGAAATAATTAATCTCTCGGTTCTCCTAGCATTGCAATTCATATTTTTTATTCCTTGCCAACATATATTTTTTTAGCTTGGGAATTTTGTCTTTGTGCAAGAATATATCTATGTTTTTAGGAAAAGCAACCTCTTTTGCTGAGGAAAAAAACCAGCAATTTTGTCCATTTCTGTAAAAATATTGAGAAAAAAATACCTCTGAAAGCAGCACACTGTGTCAATGTACAAGTTTACTTAAAGGTTTATTTTTGTTTAAAAAGCAAATAAGTTGTAAAGTAACTTTGACAGAATACCTATACAAAAATGTTATTTTCCAGAAAAGCTGATCAGCCCCTTCATCTCTGTAAACAAAATGAGGCCTCTTGGATGCCTTTTTAGGCTTTTGAGATTCATTAGACCCAGTTACCTAATAGCTGTACTGACGTGCTATGAGCCAGCGCTGAAGCAGATTACTTGAAAGGCATGAAAGGAGAAAAATAAAAGCCAGGGTAAAATGCATTAGAAATTGCAAAGC
Organism: Limosa lapponica baueri; assembly: GCA_002844005.1. Taxonomy (NCBI): domain Eukaryota; kingdom Metazoa; phylum Chordata; class Aves; order Charadriiformes; family Scolopacidae; genus Limosa; species Limosa lapponica. Next base: position 648,754 of record KZ505895.1, read on the forward strand.
TGTGGGGAGGGGGTTGTAGCTTCACAATGACTGGAGCTCCAGGGTACAGCCCTTACAGGTTTTCCCCTGTGGCAGGGTGACAGTCCACAGGGAAGGGACATGGTCACGTATCTTCACTCTGTTAGGGCTTTTGGTGGTCACGTGAACTTCTTATATGCAATGGCAGAGCCCTCAGGCCTATGGCAGCAGACGTAATTTGGAGGCTGTGTGACCTGCTGTGGCACGTACTCCCGATGTCCACCTTCCCGAAAAGCCCTGGAGAGGTGCTTCTGCAGGTGGTCATGGGCTGAGGACACATGCCTATGGTGTGGTTATGGTGGGTGAGGTGGTGGTGAGGGGGCTGCAGAAGCCCTATGCCATGGTCATGGGATCACAAGCAGAGTTTTTAGTACAAGCTAATTCCTTCACTTGGCCTCCTTCAAAACCACAGGGAAGCAGCAAAACCCCTGGAAGGACTGAGGGTCTGGAGAGAGGCACCAGCGACAGGCCAGGTGAAACCCTCTCTGAAAAAGCTCACTTTGCTGAGGCTGTTTGATGTGGCTGTCTAAGATTTAGCCCACAGCACCCGGGATGGGGTCTGCCTTGGAGCTGATCTTTTTTAGTATTTCCCCTAATGTTTTAAAAGGCGTGAGAAAGAGAAAGTAATCTGGCAGACACCACCTGGTCAGGGAATGGCAGGGAGTAGGGAAAGGGGAGAGCAAATACCCTGGAAGTTGGGACTGTACCTCAGGGTGCACATGGTGAATGGAGCAATGCAACAAACTGGTGTGAAATAAATGGGTTGCTACTCAATAAGGAGAGGTGAAAAGTTCTGCACCTCCATAGGAATAGTCAACTAACTGCCAAAACAGAAGGCAAATCACATCCAGCTACAGGAAAGGAAACGCTGTTTCCATGAAATGTTGCTACCTGGGTGTGCTTCTTACCAGCGTCACATCGCTGTGGAAGATGCAAACCTTCTTCTGGGTGTATAAGCAGGCAATGCTAGATGTAGAACAAGTGAGGTGATTTATCCCTTGTTCCAGTCAGAAGAGCTGTCTCAGAAAGCAGACTGCCTCCTGGTTTTGTATGGCTTTTCAAGAAAACTGAGGGTAAAAATTAAAAATGAAGAATTGAGAGTGATCAGGTCAAACAAGTGATGTATGCGGTGTGTGAAGAAAGACTAAAGGAACCTGAGTGTTTGTCAGTCTAAGGAGGACTGAATGGGGATGTCAAAACAGCCTCCAACTATGTGAATGTAGCTGCAAAGATGAAAGACATAACTGCGGACAGGACAAAAGAGAATAGGGTTAAACACCAGCAGAGGAGATTGATTTTAGAGAAAAAAAGAAGTATTCTAACAGTCATGTTAAAGAGAATGCTTTTTAGGGAGATACAGATTGTCCATCAAAGGATGCCTTAAAAACCAAATTAAATAAAAGTCTGCCAGGAATGATATGTGGTCTCAGCGTGAGGTTAGGATAGTGTTAAAATGTTAGATGTGAGCAACTAGGTCATCAACTTCCATGGCTTTTTGTACAATCTGCAGGTTAGTCAGGACATCTAATTTGTAGCTAGAGACTTCTATCAACTATATAGTGAACTGGGCTACTTTGTCTGTCATTCATATTATGTGCTTAAATTTAGGCACTAGATTACCCCCAACAACAAGAGAAATTTTCAGGCACAGTTTTACACTCCAGTCTTGGTACTGTTTGTGCCCTGGCTGGAGTGAGTGCATCAGGAAAGCCTGCAGCATTAGGCTGTTTCTTTAATCTGGTGTAATAAGCAGAAGAGGAAACATAAGAGAGTGATGTGCAGGAAAGGGAATGCAAGTCTGAGCCCCCTGTCTGGAAAAGGCTCTGGGGCTGGGAAGCCAGGCTGACTGCCACTTCTCCCCCCAAAAAGGGAATCCAGGAGAATCCCAGGGAATCTGGTAGAAGAATCAGATTAAAATTAACCAAACCTACCAAGAAATATTTCAGGTGCAGCATGTCTGCAGCCTCAGAGAATCCAGTCACTTGTAATCCCCGATGCTTAATCCCTTTTTCACAGATGAAATTAAATTCATTTTAGCTCTATTTTCTGCAGAATAGAGAAATGATGAACTGCTTCTAGACAAGCCTTTTTCTGGTATTTAGTCATTAAGGCATTTTCTACCAATGGTTTCCCCCTCAACTCCAGCAGTCTTAGACTACCAGTGGAGCCTCATCAATACAAAACTGGTGGCAGATGAGTAAACCAGCAGTTTGCCTTGGTGCAGCACTTCCTCCTTGCTTGGCAGGAAGAAAACATGGTAGCATATATCAGGTTCTATCAAACTCTTCCCTGATAAAATCCTTGTCAGGATACAGCATGATTCCTTGACCACATTTGTTTTCATGGACCTGTCTCATGACCAAGTCAGCACATGGCCAAGGTAGGACATGGTGGGAATGCATTTGAAATATAATGCGGGATGGACTGTAGACCAAGCTTCAGGTGTGTTCAGCAGTTTCTCTCCACTTTGTAGAATGTGGCTGCTAACTTCAACGATCCCCACCTCAGCCCTATTAGCACTCACCATAAGAACAACTATTTTATTAAAAATTTCCCTCCTGGATAGCCTTTCTTCAAGTGCTTTTGGTATTGTTCCAGTGAAACAGAGGAGATCAAAAGAGCGAAAGGACACCCAGTCCTTCTGCTTTTAAGACAATTTAAGTCTACTTTTGTAACTTTCAAAATTAATTTTATGAATCATCTTGAATTTGGTGTGAAAGCTTGTTCTCCTTTCTGTGACCTCTGCTTGCCTGAAAACTCAGTTTAAAATGAGAAAGGAGGGGCAATCGTACTAATTATTATTTGGGAACTTTATAAAACCCTTTGAAAAGATTGTCTACCACAGGAGACCAGCCGTGGTGGCAGCGTGAAGTATGCACAGCAGCATGGTTTGGAGTGGTGATTTGGGACGGCCGCCTGGTTCACTTCTGGCTGATGATGATCCTGACTTGGGGCCTGACCCACCCAAACCAGCACAGTGGGATTACGGGGTGTCAATGGGCGCTGTGGTGAGCCACAACATGGTGTGCACGGAATGGCAGCTGCCTGCCCTCCTCACCTCTGTGTGAACATAGCAGCACTGCTTGTCTCTTGGTTTGGCCAAGGGGACTTGGGACTCAACTCATGCCCTGGAGCCGACACTCCTGATGTGACATTATTTCTGTTGCAAAACACTACCAGACTTTTTACAGCCTGAATGACGTATTACCAAAAGCCTCTTGCTCTTGACAAGGCTTTTGATTTGAGCAATGTTTCCTTAAAATCCTGATGTGACATCACTAACAGATGACCACAGGTTAGGTAACCAAAGAAGACAGAATCCAAGAGGTGTTTTCTAACCTAAGTGCAACAGATTGTCAGCATGGACATTCACTGTAGTATGTATTATTCCCTGCTTTTTTGGGGGGCAAAGGCAAAGGTGTATGACAAATAATTATCAAATGGGCATCCGTTCCTTCAGAAGAGATATTAAAGTATAGGCTGTTCCTGCCATTTGTTAGTTTTTAATGATGAGAAAATGTGTAGTAATGTTAAGATAATAAGAACTTCTATTCCTTTCCCCATTTTAATTTTTTACTATTTTCTGCTGTTTAATTCTGCTCCTACTAGTCAGATAGGTCTAACAACGTGCAATGCAACAGTAGTTCACTAATTTACAGTAATGATTAGAAACTCTTTTGAAAATAATTAAATTTGCAAATTAACAAGTAGATAAGCAAACGGAAATGTGCAATCAGTCAAAAGGTGTGATCAGCTCATTTATGTTGTCATCCCTGAATTGCTATTTATGACAATGCTATGTTTTCTATCTGCTGTACTAAGGCAATTCTTCATGGTATGCTAGCTAGCCCATGCGCTGTAGCTAGGAGAAATGATGCTATTAATAGAAGACTGCAGTACCTTCCATTAAATCTTAGCTGAGAGGTGGGGAGAGGCTGCCAACTTCTGTTTCAGATTATAAAGTGTGCAGTCTAGCAAGTGCATATTGGCTGGATGCAAGTGCAAATATATGGCTATCTACGCCAAGCCCATTAAAATGTACAGACATTTACTTTTTTGCCATTTCTGCTGCCATAACAGAGAAATAAACATGAGTCATTTGGTGAAGCCATAGCAGTGGTAAGGACTTCTATCCATGCTGTCACCATGATCTGCGGTAATAATTGTCATTAAACAAGCCTAATTGCAGATTTTCATCTTTGAGTAACAGCGGCATCTTAAATATGCTTCAGCTAACATTATAAATGAAGGCAGAGCATGACCAAAATGGACTGCCTATACGGAGAGACGTTTCCTTGCACGCAGAGACGGGCAGCACTGCCAAGTCCCTGC
>KZ505896.1:4738-44652 GCA_002844005.1 Limosa lapponica baueri
GTTGTCCCAGAGGCGCTACCACCATCTCATCCTCGGCCAGCGGTGGGTCCGTCTTGGAGGTGGCTGGCATTTGCTCTGTTGGACATGGGGGAACCTTCTGGTGGCTTCTGTAAGAAGTCTCCCCAGTAGCCCCCCCGCTACTAAAACCTTGTCATGCAAACTTAAGGCAAACACTTAGAAACAACCTTTAAAAAGAGACTCGTCTTGTTTCTGCCCTTTACTTTACATAATGATTTTCACTGAATTTTGATTATTGTTCATAAAAAGTGAAACTGCTATTATATTCCTCTATTACATAACAGAACATAGTAGGCTGGAAATCTTGTTACAGTCTCCTTAATAACAGAGAATTATGTTGAAACAGCTATCAAATAACCTTCCTTGTTAGTCTTCTACCTTTGAAACAAAGTAAAAAACTTTCTGATATCATATCAAGTAAGAATTATTGTTCGAAGAATATTTTATTATTTGTTTGTGGCTTAGGGTTTTTGGGTTTGGGTTTGTTTTTTTTTTTTTTTTGTCTTAGCGAAAAAAAATGTCTTTATAAAAAAATATTGTGAGTACAGACCAGTTAGACAGATTTAGCCCAAATTGTCTAAACAAAAATCTCTAAGGTTTAGGTTTGGAACCTTTATAAACTGAAATACCATATTCTGCATGAAAGCTGTTTGACTGAACTGAACAGCAAACTGCCTCTGTTGCCGTATGGTTACAAACAAACTCAAATGAGCTGCAGTAATCCAGCACAGTCGTTACCCTAATTCCTTTTGAAAAAATGGTAATGTCTCATAACTGACTAGGAGAGAAACTTCAGCAGATCAATAAAAATGCATGAAGGTAATAACCACAGATTCTATACAGAATTAACTGAAGAAAAATAAGGCACAGTAACCCAGATAAAGTTTTTCTATTGAAATATTTGCACAAAGCCAGTCTTCCTTATACTTGTCACTATGCCAACTGTGAGCTGATATGACAGACTGTAGTTTATTATTTTATTAGCTTTCAGAGTGCTAAATTGGTAAGAGTAATCCATAGCTTATGCAAGAGAAATTACAGTTTTTATGTATCTTATTCTACTTGGTGGCTGAGAATCAATTTCACTGTGAGACAATAAATACCCAGACAAGATCCAAAATGTTTAAAAGGAATATTTAAAGGATTGAAAAGCAAATAGACAAAAATTCTCATCAATAGGGACTTTTTTTCTTCTCCAATGGCAAAATTTCTCCTTAATAGATAAAGGTTTTCCTGTCTCATTTTGAGCAGATCTGCTACTTATTTGGTGATTTCACCAAATGGTTACTTATGTAGAATAAAATTATAATTCAGCAAAATATTGCTACTAACTTACAGCTTCTATAGTACCTGCACAACTGCTGTCAAGAAAAATAACATTACTCATGTGGCATTTCAGTCAGTCTTTATCTGCTTTCTATGTAAAACTACATTCCTGTGCCAATAATGTTTAATTTCAAGTATTAAAAGAAAGTTAGAAGGATTAGTAAATGAAGAACTTAAAGTGAACTTGAGAAGTGACATGAACTTTTATTCCTTGCTTGTGAATTATTTCGTCTGTATGCTTAACCGAAAAGTTTTGTTTTCTTCTTCTGTTTTGTCTTGGACAGGGCAACAAGAAAATTGTGACAGGTGCTACTGTGTTTCCAAGAATAAAACTGAAATAACCTGTCCCTGAGAAAAACATTTTTATGACACTCTCTTGGACATTGTTTTCCACTCGTTTTATATTATCTCAAGCAAAAGTCTGCTCAACTCTCCCTGTGCGTATGTGACTCACAGTGCTCCTAAAACAACAAACCATGAATTTAGATTAATTTAGATCCATTTGTTGCAGTGGCTGTCCTGGCAATCTTTTCCAGAGTATAGTGAACATATGCTATTGAATAGTCATTACATATTCGGATGGAATATTAACATCCTTAATATTTAAATTTGAATAAAATGTTAAAATGCACACATAACTTTCTGGACGATGCACCCTTTATGGCTTCCTTAAAGTCAGAAAGAAAACCATGTCCCTTTTGCTTTATAACTGGTCATTCTTTTTAAAGCATTTTCCCAGGTGCCAGGTATGGCATAAAGGATATGCAGCATGTTTAGTCTCTTTCTTCTAGTGCCATTGACTACTAAACCAATGTAGTAATGAGTTAGAAGCTGCCAGAAAGTCTTTGACTGACAAATGACACAATATTGATTTAAAAGAATGATTTCAAGCCCCTCCGTTAGTATTGTGGCCTGGCTAGACGCCTGGAAGAGGTCAGCCTTTGATGGAAAGAATTGCTGGCTAAAACAGGTATATCAGGACAGGTGGCTACATTGGGTATATGTTAATCATCCCACATGGTCTTTTTTAAGTAAAAAAATGTGAGAAGGGCAAATAAAAGTTTTTTGGTGGGAAGTACAGTACAGTGAGAAATGTGGCCAGCTAGGTTTTTGTTATTTAAGTTCACTGTTAAAATAAAAAGGGCATTAAATTAAAGTGTGTGATACAGTGTCTTTTGACGTTAGTTTATCGATGGAACGTAATTGTTCAATAAGTCTGAATAGGTACCAGACATATTTGGTATCGTGTCATACCAAATTAGATGGTTAAAAGACAGAGAAAGAGAGAAATAGACTAGGGTAAAATAATATTTATTCTATGGTTTTGGACTCTTTCCTATTATAATTCTTGTGTTGCCTTTATTAGTGTTTACTTTGACTATCTCTTAGAAGAGTTTATCAAAACGTTCAGAGAAAAACTATTGCACCACAGATCCCATCTATCCTTGCAGCATGCCCACAGGGACTTTCAAGTAAGGCTTGCCAAACCACCCTATTTTCCTCATGCAGGTGATATTCAATGAGAACAGAGAAAGGTAAAAAAAGGCTGGTAAAATAGACTGGTAAAGAAGTTCACTGAGGTACATTTATATTGTATTTAAGTGCTTCAGTGTCCCATGAGATGCAGAAAACCTGTGATTTTTTTTTTAATTCTCACAGGTGCTCTCCACTAATATCCTCTTGTCTTCAGGCGTGTTATGTTTCTGCAAGCCAGAAGTATGGCTGGGAATGAATTTAGCCTCAAGCTGTCTGCGGAGCACCTGATACAGCTTAGATAGAGTCAGATGATGCCCAGAAGTATAATAAGACATTAGCTGAATCCCTAGGAAAACAAAAAAAAACAAAAAAAAAAAAAAAAAAAAAAAAAAAAAAAAAAAAAAAAAAAAAACAAACAACAAAAAAAGAGGAATGTAGAATGTATTGTGTTGCAGATTCTGAGCACAGAAAGAAGTGAATAGTTTGATAAGAGACTCATTAAAAGAATTCTGACCCATTAAATTAAATATAGTTGTGTAGGAGGAAAGAGCTGGTGACAGACAGTAGGAGTGGAGGGGGAGGTTGGCTGCATGGCAAAAAAAGATCCGGAGGTCAAGAATGAGAGGTTCTGAATATTCTAGAGAAGCATGCAGGGTCTGCAGTATTTAACCAAATTAGATCTAGATTTTCACTTTAAAAGCCAGTACTTCTGAAATTCCCAGATATTTTTGCAAAAATCTAAATTTTTTTTATGGTTTAAATAATGTTTCAAGAAGCACTCTGGACTTGGGGTCCATACATCCCAACATCAGAAAGAAGAAAGCCCTCACAAGGCAGCAACATAAAAGCAAAACTTCTCTGCTCTTGTGTGGATTGTTGGTTTTCTGATATTGAATACTGGATTTTTATTTTATATTCCTATTTTCTTTGGAATAAAAAAAAAGGCTTTTATTCAAGCAGAATTTTTTATGACAGTGTTGACAATGGTTAATACAGCTGAGTTAAGGACAACTTGGTTGAGTACAACTCGGTTAAGGCCTAAGGTTTCAAGTGTCATTTAAATCTATGCTTATGTAATAAGCACCTCAAAAACTGGAAAAGTAAAATTCTCCAATTCTGTATCACTCAAAATCCTTTTGCTGTTCTGTTCTTAATCATACTTTCTTAGAAACCCATACTCAAATGGGATTAACTGTTTGTGTAAGCTAGAATAGAGGTATGAAACTGTAGAGAAGCAGCCTGAAGATGACTCAGGAGAGAACATCAACACTAGTCCAGCTTTGGTGATAAATGCTACTGAAAACAGTAAACCAAGGCCTTTTTGGGGACAAAATGCCCCTGAGTCTTTAAGCACCAAGTTCTAACATCATGTAAACACCCAGACTGTTGTTTCTATCTTAATCTGTGCTAAATTAATTCCATATCAGTGCTCCTACAGCTATACATACCAATTAATGTAATTATTAATTCAGTAATTCTATATTTTTATTATGTCTGAGAAAGGTGTATTATGTAGGTAGGATTACTTTAGTTTAAGATTAAATGCATGAAGTGTAAGCATTCACAGCATTGCCCAGATTATTATTGCATCTGCAAGTTTTAATTTTACCATTATACAATGTAATATTTTGGTTTTAACTTTGTTAACTTTATATAGAAAGCTTTACAGAAGAAATTTAATGTTATCTCAGATTAAGAATTTACTGAGAAACAAGGTATATTCAAATTTACAATAGCAGGAATTCAATTTTCAATTAGTACCTTACACTAATTAGATATGTTACTTAATTTATTTTGGTAGGTTGTGTGCTTTCACCTGTGCTGCTCTTTCTTCATTTTTTTAACCTTATCTGCAGCACAGCAGAGAAATCATCCCACTTTAAGGCTTTTATTTAACTTTTTTTTCTGTTAGAAGATAGAATGTAAATTAACTGTAACTAATGTCTCTACATTTCTATTGTGTCAAATTGAAATTAGTCTTAAAAGATAAGAATAAATTCCCTATGCAGAGAAACTTGTTATCAGTTCCTAATGCTTTTTTATGATTAACTAGATCCTGTCTGTTTCTTGAATTTGATTCCTATTTTTAACAACTGTAATATTTATGTACATAATATGTAAAAGTACCTTCTTGGAGAATTATCTCAAATTCCCTAAGCTAGCCCAATGCTTGGGAAGTCTTTTAATTAGAAAATCATTTCAGCTGGTTACAAAAATGTACTATTTTTGTCTGGTTACAGAGTGTACTATTTTTCCTATGGAATATCACAACCGAAATGTTCTATTTCCCACAATTCATTTAAATTTCCCTTTATTTAATGTTACTGGTCATTTACTAGCCATCCCTTTCTGGGTATTGAAACTGTAGCCATCCACAGGCTAGGATTCAGTACTAGCCTGATCATATACGTGGAAGTATATAAAACAGTCTTTCTTGGTTCAATGTTTATTTCTCAGGTACATCAGGTCTGGATTAATGATCTCCACTGGTGGTTACTGCTGTCTGACATCCGTTCCTGAGATCTCCCAAGTATCCCATTGACCTTGTAGCTTCCCCAGCTCCTTAACTCATTCCTGGCCTTGTCATGTGGACTTGATGACACTTCCCTTGGCTTATGATCAGACTCTCATTTCACTTTCTGTGAGAGACAGTATCAAAAAACCTTACTAAAATTATAAGAAAATGCATATATTTTAATGAAGAAATTAGTTCAAGTTAAAGGCAATTGTAAAAGAATTCATAAAATCATAGAATGTTTTGGGTTGGAAGGGACTTTAAAGATCATCTTGTTCCAACACACAAATTTTATTTTGACTCCTAGGTATTACAACTACTGTTTTTGTTTATTTTTCCAAAAGTAGTTACTCATCCATGTGATTTTCTTCCTTTATTTGAAATGAAATGTTTATTAATGAGTACTTTAAAAAAAACCAAAACCAAAAACAAAAACAAAACAACCAACCAAACAGAAATTTTAGTCAATATTGTTCTTCAGGCTTGCTTCAACATTAGTCCATGTGAATGGTAGTCCACAGGTAGCTAGTACTGTTAAGCAGATGGAGTACACAGAATATTGTAAGACTAAATGGGCAAGCACCGACAGCTCTTGGAACTCACTGAGCCATTTAAGATGAGCAATGACTCAGAGCTGGAGTCCTACTGAGAAAGATCAATGGTGAATGCATTATCATGGTTATTTCCAATGACAGGAATAATAATGTAATATTTATTTCTGGCACAAGGTTGTTTCAAGCATCATTTTTTCCCCTCTCATGATTTGGGTCGTACCTCATTCTAGGGCAAAATAGAGATATCTCACTGTGTTTAATACTACGATTCTACTCAGTCTAGCTACTAAATACATTTTTTTCACATTATGTTGGTTAATTAAACTTTCTGTGAAGATTGTGGTAATTGTGTGTAAGGTTCCCATTAACAGCAGTAAGGCTGCAAGGCGGTAATGCAGCCTTCTACAGTTTTAACAGTCCTCTCTGTGAAATAAAGGGGAATAAACAAGAAACTGGCCTATAGCTTTACATATGCTGAAACAGAAAAAAAAAGCAAAAAAACCACAGGTAAGATGAAAGAAATCAAAAACATATCTCCTAATCTAGGAAAGAGACTAGATGGAGACTACAAGGAGAGTAAAACTAGAAATAATTCAAATGTTCTGGAAGGGATGAATTTTTTCTCACTTTAGCCTCTATGGTTTTTCGTCTGTTGACTTCTACTAACTGTTTAGATCATAAGCTTCTTTGACACATTGTCACTTTTTGTCTTTTCCCTATTAAGTCACTGTGACTTTTCCATGCCAAAAATGTAAACTGGCAGCTATTATCTTATTTTCTGTGCAGTAAAACTGCTTCAAGAAAATTTTCTAAGGACCTGTAAGGAATTAAGTCAAAATCCTAACTAGAGTAAAAACTGAGGGCTTTCTAGCTTCTGGTTCTGTGATCCTGTATATATTTATGATCATATAAAATAAAGCATCCCTCATATAAATATCGGGAAGTGCACTTTACTACTTAAAGTTAATACTTCAGGTTTGGAAAAAGTGCTCAACGTCATCTAATTTTTTAAACCTTAATGGATTCTTTATATACCTTCTTCAGTAAATTTTGAAACACAACTTTGCTTTGACATGTTTCTTGTCATTTGTATTTACGTATTTATCATTAAATGCATACCCCTTGTCACATGGGTGAAACTTCTTCTACAACTTACCTGTTGGTTACTTAGGAAGTGTTTTCACTTCCTATAGATGGGGGGACAATTTCAAAAATTTATATATATATATATACGTATCATATAAATATAAAATAGCATCTAGAATATTACTTAGGAAGAAGCTCTATTTATACTACTACTTCTTCCTCCATCTGGTTTAATGTTGTAATTGGAGAGGAATTGCAAAGACTATCAAATAAAGTAGGAATAAAGAACAACATCTTTTTAATTGCTTCTCAGTTTGTTTTCTCAAGCTGCTTGTCTCCAACCTTTTCTACTTTTCTCCTGATTCATTTAGGTGAAATCTTCTTGTTTTAACAAATCTAAACAATAGTTTTGTCGGAACTATTACATATATGTAAGACTGTGAGACTGATCTTCCTTATATTTAAATTTGGGCATTCTTAACACTGCTTTTATGAAAACCATCAGAACATGCTGGCCATCACATTTTTTTTAGCCTCAGTCAGATTACAAACTCTGCCTCTGCCATTGTTGCTTACAAATTGGGTGGATGAGGGAAGGAACTGAAAGGAGAATTGCTCATTCCAAATTTATTTTATTAATTCTGTCAGATGAGCAGAGATCGACATTCAGGATAGTGGCGAACAGCAGTACGTTATTAGTTAAGAGTGCATCTTGGAAGTCACAAGGACTTAGATCTTTCTTAGATCCGGGAATCAGGAAAAAGAAATTATAAGCACATACTTCCACAGAAAGTACAATGTGGATTTACAGCTTCTAGTAAACCAGTTCTGTTCTCCAGTCATCAAGCAGTGCAAGAAGAAAACTTGTTCCTGAAGTTTATTTGAAAATGTGCTAAGTGCTTTGCAAGCATGCTGAGAAAATGAATCTAAATTTATTATTTTCTAATTAATTAACTCATCTGATTTTATAGTTTTTTAAGGTTACAAATAGAAAATCTTCCTTGAATTTTAGTGAGCTAAAATGGTGATATCACCAAACAATCTTATATTTTTCAATGAGTCTCATTACAATTTTACATAACTTGAATTTGGATGTTCCAAGTGTGGCATACATCTACTGAAGCACAGACAATATGTAGGCTTTCCGTGCTCCTGAATGATTTTCATGAAGTGATATATTTTAGGTATAATAAAAATTTATTCTCTGTATATTTATATAAATTCCCTGAGAGTACTCTGAACTGGAGGGTAAGAATTGTGTGTTATCAATATAAAGGAGGGAAACAAAGCAGCATGTGGCTAGCAGTCAGGTAAGTCCTGTAGCCCCTGCGTCACACATAACAGCCATGAACCCCTGTTTTGTTGCAAAAAAACATAGATGCTGAAAAAGCTCATGTGTACCGGAAGCTACTGTGTTGTCCCAGATGGAATCACTCACAGGAGGTAAAACTCCCAAGTGATTCACCTCAGTACCCATCCTCTGGGTGCTGGCTTTCTATCTCAAGCTCTCTGGCCAGAGATTTCAAGCATTTGCCTAACCTTGAATGTCCCAGAAAGTTACTGAACTCTTCCAGAAAACAATTCCTTTCAGAAAAAGTTAGTATTATTGGTTTTCTTAACCTACACCTTATAAACAGTCAAATATTAACATCTATAGGAGCACACAGAAGGCCACATAAACCTTCATATATAACTTTTTCAAAATGGGGAATACTTTGATGTTTGCCTTTTTGCAAAATATTCTGTGTTATACAAGACGGAGATATGCTTCTTCCTGAGGCAAATCCAGCTGCCTGTTCTCCACTGGATTAAGCCATGAACTTTGGAGCAAAGCAATAAGCTTGTAAATGTGTTAAGTAAAGTCCAGCATCTACTCAGATGTTCCCTCTGACTACTACACTGTGTCAGGTAACAAGATTGTGCAGGTTCGGCTGAATCTATTAACAGGCACTCTTACAGGCAAGAAGTACTTGTTTGTGTGCATTACTAACATTTTGAATAGCAACCACGATTCCCTTGTATCTACCAGATATGAATTATCCCTTTAACTCTGCCACTCAAAAACTGTTTTTAATATATCGTTCTTGTTTGTGTTGTTCAGACTGGATTCCATTTTCCCAGGCACTCTGCCGGATTGTTTTTCTCAATCAAATGCAAAACAAGTTCTTCAAATAGGGTTTGTAAAATGATGTGTGTGCTTAACTCTTTGGATACATTACCAGGTATCAGGATCCCATGGCAAAGATCTAGCGTCTGCAGTTAAGCATGTCCTTCACTTTTTTCTGCCTCAAGGCTGGGTTTACGGTCACACAACCATGAACAAACCTGGGACCTCCTCCACTGTTCCCTGTAACTTTGCATAGAAAGATGCCTTTTGTCCTTGTCCCAGTGATAGTCTATTCTCTCCTACATGAGTAACAATACAAAAACCTGCTAATTTTCTAGAAGTAAAAGATTAAACATTTTGAAAACCACACAGTTAAATGAGTTAAATGAGTAACCCTGGATTATGTTCAATAATTACAGTGGACTGACCTACTGCTACAACCAAGTCTTAGAAACACACATAGTATCTAAGAAGGTTGACCAAAGCTAATGCAACAACCTGGTATGTTTTTTGTCTCAAATCTAGAGGCAAATAAGTTTCTGAGTGACCACAGGCATTTTTAATACCTGGAGGTTGAAACAAACATGATCATCAATCTTTTTTATGTACTCTTCAACAATTCATTTCGAGTAATTCGAAGCAATTGGTAATTAATTTGGTGACTTCTGAATGTTCCCATTGGATGAATATCAACATCAGAAAAATAAACCCTGGAACTCAATTATGGCAAGTAATTAAGAAGATGTATGAAGATTGCAGTCCTGATGTGCTTGTCATGCCAAATAAAACGGGATTTTCTAATCTGCAGCCATTATTCTGGCACTTTGCAGCTGCACTTGTGAACTACATATCTGAGAGATATCTATGTATTTAAATAAATAACTGCAGGAAATAGAAGTACAAAAAGGTGTTTGATGTGTTTGGTTATGTTTATTATGAGTAGTATAATGGATTACATATATTATGTGTATTTTATTACTCTTTAATATTACAGTCTTTTGAATTATGTCAATATTTTTAGGTTCCCTAGCAGTTTTCGTCTGTTCCACTCATTTGTCCAGCCCAATTATTTTTACTTAAGTATGATAGATGGCTATATTTCAGAATTTTCTCAATTAAAGAAAGGAAATCACAATAAACCCCTACATAAATACTACAAAAAAATGTAATTAAATACATATTTTTTATTGCAGACGTTGTAGAATACTGAAGAGCAGGCCACCTTCTTCTTCAAAATAGTAAATCTAGCTTTCACCATGCAAAGATGATATAAATGATTTTAATCTTTTTTGCTTCAAATCATGTAAAAGAAGTTAATGAAATTAAAATAAGACCTGAAATTCTAATATAAGTCAGTAAAGATATCATTTTATATTCTTTCTTTTTGCTCCTGTTGAAAGTACTAGAGCCTTTGAAATAAATCAACATCAGTGGCACGTTGTACCACTGCAGCTTGATTGGTTACTAAGAAGCAAAGAATCACAGCAAAGAATCCCAAGAGGAAAGGAAGATACTTCTTTTATTTAGAAAAAACATTTCAGACATAATAAACTTTGAACTGACCAGTGGAAACACCAAGAAAAATCAGTAATTGTCCTAGTATCTTTCAGGTGAAAAAAAAAAAAGGAAAAGATGGAACTCTCTGCCCTTCACACTCACATTACCTGAGACCATTTAAAGAAGAATTACACTTACTTTGTACTTAATTCTTTAAAGAGACTTCTCAAAAATTACAGCTTATTCCTGAAGTAATTCTGCAAAGTGACCAAATGCCCCCAGTTTTAATGGACTGTATCAGCCTCAGAGGGATTGTTACTGGAACATTAACTTGTCCCTTTTAAAGCCACAAACTGAAAAGGCACAGTATTTGCTGACTTTCCGAAAGATGACAACCTAAAGAGTGTTTTCCCATAACCCAAAACTCAGCATTCAATTCACACAAGAAAATTGTTGGAAAAGCTTCACCCTTTTCCGGATGCTGAACTGCCAAACTGAACCCTACAGCTTCACGATCTGTGTTTGCTGAAGACGTTAAATTTGTGTATGTGACCATTAATAGTTCTTCACCAACAGCTCAGAACAATGAAACTCGATGGCTTGGGGTTGTCCATTTTCACCTACCATGAAAAATCATAAGGATCTCATTTGGTTTAACTCATGAAGTACCAAGTGCTTTTTGCCGGATATTAAATAGTTTCAAACTTCATAAAGCAAACAGAAATGTCTGAATAAAGATTCATATAGCATAACTCAAAAGAACATTTAAAAAGTAACTGTAACTTAATAATCACAAAGAAATTTGATTTTGACATAGAATCCTTTAAAAGCAATAATATGAGCTCCCTGAAAGAGCATTCTGAAAAGAGAACAAAGAAAAATATTTTACAGAAAAATGTAAAACAATCATTTTATAGCCTCTCACTCTCTTTTAAATTAACTAATTATTGAATAATTGATTTAATTGACTAATTATTAAGTGAACTTCCCACACACTACATCAAATGTCTCATGCGCTAGTTACTACACTGTAAAAGAAAACAAGATGACATCATTTTACCCACATCCACAGGGAGAAGTTTGGCAGGAAAATTTCTGCCACACTGAAAAAAATACATCAAGGAAACAGGAGTTTAGCAGGAAAATACTGGAAAGACAGTATTGATGGGAAGAATGCAGCTAAAAATTACAGAAAGTGTGATTTTTGCTATAGTTACTAAGTGAAATCAAAGTCAGTAAATTAAATAATTTTCTCTCATTTCCTACAAGATAGAGTCATTATGTAGACTATGAAGCTGGTGAGGGATCTGGTGCACCAGTCTTATGAGGAGAGGCCGAGGGAACTGGGGTTGTTCACCCTGAAGATAAGGAGGCTGAGGGGAGACCTTATCACTCTCTACAACTATCTGAAAGCAGGTTGTAGTAAGGTTAGGGTTGGTTTCTTCTCCCAAACAACAGGCAATAGGACAAGAGGAAACGGCCTCAAGTTACACCAGGGGAGGTTTACACTGGATATTAAGAAAAATTTCTTCATCAAAAAGGTTATCAAGCATTGGAACAGGCTGCCCAGGGAAGTGGTAAAGTCACCATCCCTGGGGGTATTTAAAAGACATGAAGACATGGTGCTTAGGGGTATGGTTTAGTGGTGGACTTGGCAGTGCTAAGTTAATGGTTAGACTCCATGATCTTAAAGGTCTTTCCCAATCTAAACAATTCTGTGATTCCATGATTCTTTTTCCACATGAATAATCCAAAAATATTTTTAGCCAAGATATCACTCCTCAATAATGCTATAGAATTTGGTATATATGTGTACGGTGTCTCACTATCCAATTAAAAAATCAAGATAATCTAAACAAAAGTTAATCTCAAGCACTTCATAACTAGGCATGCTTATGAGGTTTTAGAACAATTTAGCTTTATGTACATTGAAAAGATAAAAACTGATGTTCTATGCTCATAATATGCTGAAGTTATAAAAGAACTTCATATTAAATGAGCCACAAGAAATTAAAGTCAATCAGAACCTGGTAGCATTCAGTTGTGTCATTTGGATGTTTGTTTCAGCATCAGTTAAGATGAGAATGCTAGACAAAGGGGATAGAAAAGAAATAAGAAGTCATTTTTGCAGACAGAAGTTGATACTACAATATGCAGTCAAAACACATTGCTGTACCATTCCGGATTGAACTAATGTTTTGTGAAAATATATGATGAAGAAATAGTTAGAATAAACAATAGTCAGGAGTATGGAGATCATGGAGACACCTAATATAAGAATGAGTAAATCTGACAAATATTCAGAAGGAATAGCTTTTCACACACACAATATAAAAGACATTTAGAATTTTTTTTAATGGATAAAACAAATGAATTGTTCAGAAATTCAGAGGAGAGTCTTACCTGGATGAAATGGGTCTGGTACTCAGGTCTGTAAATCAGATGCAAGGTGATTGAGCAGTTGGTAAGACTTGTATGACCTTAGGTCTGATGTCAGGACTCTCCCAATAAAGATCTGCCAGCATCCTTCATCCAAACACTCTACATATAGAGCTCTGAGGAAACATGACAAAAGCTACACTACAATTTCAGCTCATGAGTAGTATTTGAGTAGAGAGTTTATATGGGCAATATATTTCTCCTTTCCCAATGAAACAATTGTTTACTTTTTACATTTTACATCTTTTTAATAAACTGACTCATAAGTATGGCAACTGGAAACAATTGCTTAAATCAACCCTGAACACAATGATCTATGCCTGTATCATATATTATGAGGGAAAAGTTCTTAAATGACTGCTATTAAGCCAAGCAATTTGGTAAGAAAAATCATCTCTTGATATCAGAGGCTAAATTGCCTCTGATGGCAATATGTGGTCTGTTACCCTTTTGATAATTGTGAGCTTTTCATATAATTTTAACTTTCATGATGATTCTCAAGTTAAATAAAAATCTACATACTAATCATATTAAAAGTATTCAGACAAGTTCTAATTTCCATAAGTCTAAATGAAAGAAAATCAGCAGCCCAAAGCATGCCTTCTTGTTCTCTGTGAGCACAACATATAAGTAAGCCAATAAAAAAATTAATTCATCTTAGTTTTCAGCAGGGCAAAGGCTCTTTTCTGTATCAGGTATCCCAGAGAGACAAGGTGGGAGAGAGAAACAATGAAGCAACATGGGTTTTAAAGTATGTTTTCATGTTTGTCTCTAGTTTTAAAATTTTTAAATGGGCTTAATTCCTTTTTTGCGCTGATCAAAATAACAAAAATATTGCAGAGCAAAACCAGACTGTGATAAAATTGAAATTTTAAGCAACTGTATAGTTAACTATTTAAAGTCAAGCATAAACTGTCTTTCTGAAACTGCACAAAAGATGTGTATTGGAATTAGGATGTTTCATCCCTCACGTTTTGAGTAGCTGCTCAAACTGATTAGCGTCTTATGAATCTTTTTATTAGTTCTCTTTTATTATATCCATAGGACTTGGACACAAAAAATGTAGTTTGAAGTTATCATTAAAAATAAAAGTTTAAGAATAGCTCTTCTTTAATAAAATAGAGTCACTTATTCCACTTGCCCTTTTTGATTCTCCAGTTTAGTGTACAGAAATGCTGTTTATTTTACCTTCTGTATACAGCTTCTAATTTATAAGTTTCAGATCTTTCTCACTTGGCTGCAGTCTCTGCTCCTGCTCTATGCTCCTCAGGTTCCTTTTTACAGCCAAGCTGGTGCTCCAAATTGCCTCTTTTCTCCTAGTTTAATCATGGGCAGTCTTCACAAAGCAGCACCCAACAAAGTTATAGAGCAAACGACCAGAGGGAAAGTCTGTTTACCTATTGAATGAAGTTCTCATTTAGTAACTATATCCTAAAGCAGTAAAGCATTTTACTCAGTACACAATCATCCCCTGTCCATACAATTTCAGGTCTTTTACAGCCTACCACTTGAACAGAAGGAATCAATCCTGTCAGACAATGTATATGCCAAAACCACAAGGGAAAAAATGAGGTGAAGAACAGATTTCCCTCACAGTCTGGGAATATAACTAACTTCAGATAATTAATTTATTTTAAAATACTTAGTTTCTGCTAAATAGTTTGAAAGTACAAAAAAAAAATAGTTAACTAATAAAACTAAAACTAATAAAAATGGAATTCTAATAGTTTTTATATTTTAAGTCGAGATAGAAAAACAAAAAAACCCATTAAACTCACACTAGTTTATTTCTAAAATATAATATAAATATGTTAAAAAATCCTTTCTGAAAAAAATTCCTGCCATCTGATGTTGACAATACACCTTTTATGAAGAGTTAACACTATTTATCAGCAAAAAGCAAATAAAGACCAAGCAATCTTGGTATTTGCACAGAAAAAGGAAGTAGTTCTATCATGGGATATTATATTGGATACATAAAGAATATTTGAATAACGATTCCCTTTTGTAGGTTCCATAGACTCATTTTTACTACTTCTTATCACACAGAATTCTGTGACTGCTCTCTGACCCTGCTTATTCTGCTAATATTGAAAGGTACGATTTTCCATTAATAAACTTAAAGTCAGGAAAAAGAACTTCTGAATATTTTTATGAATATTAATGTGAAATCATTTTACTCTTTTTTAAAATTAATACATGCTGTGCCTATGGATTCCACAAATTCAAATGTACTCCCTGCTAAAGCAGCAATGGTGCTCTGATCAAAGTCATGGCATAAAAAATATAATTAGATCATAATTCTGTGTAAAAATGAGTTGTAAAAATATTTTTTTCCTATTTCTTGAAACCCACTAAGTTTAGTTAAGCTAACCATACAATAGTACAAGTTAAATTGTGTACGTTGTCACTATTGATTAAAAGCACAGATGATTATGTTTAACTACAGTGATACAAAGCTTTATACAAAAAACCACAAATACAAATAAGCAGAATCGGGCCCCAAAATTATGCATGGATTGAACACTAGGCAGAGTCCTGTGTGTTAATCTTCTCTGTTTCTGTGACTTGTGAAAACTGCCTAAATAAATTTGTTTCAAAATTGCAATAGCACTGACATATTCTATTACTAACTTTTGATAGTACATGTTTTGATAGTATACTTCATATATATAAACTCACTCTTCAGTATCACAAAATCAAAATTTTTGTTCCCTGCTAGTGAAGACTACTAGTCTTCCCAATTCTGGAAGTTAATTGCATTAACTCATAGGTAAAACACATTTTTAAGTCAAGCTATTCTCATCTTTTCAATCACATTTGGTGTTGGTGTCCAAAAAATTAAAAAAATAAAATTAACTATCTCCCTCATACCTATACCAGACACATTTTCTACCTTGTAGGTCATTCTTTTTCACCACAGCATTGCAGAGAAACAGATAATAAAAGCAGCTGCATACTAGGAAAAACTTCGTCATTATGAGGGATGTCAGCTTTTGAATGTTTTGTGCAGAGAATGTCTGGAATCTGTCCTTGAAGATACTCAGAACTCAACAGGAAGAGTCTCCAAGCAATCTCCTCTAACTGGATCTGTTTTGAGAGAAAATTGAGCTCCAGTCCATTCCAATCCAAATTATTCTATTCTTTCATGCTTACAATTTGCTTTTATTGATTTATGGGCATTTTTGCTGTCTTTGACATCTTTGATACACAATCTCACCAGTTCCCTGAAACTTGCATAACCTGTTTGAACTCATTACTTTCTCATAACAGGCTTACTGAGATATTGATAATAAGAAATTTATTCTCTAATAAAAGTTCTTAGTGATGTCAATGGCATCATAAAATAAAATTATGTGCAATAATTAATAAAAGTTAGAGTTTCGGTAACAGCTCAGATCAATCATTTGGAAAGGCACTACCTCAAGATCTCTTGGTGATGGAAACAGAAATGCACACTTATATACCTTCTGTGGAAGAAACTAATTTCATATTTGACATCTTTTGCTAAAGGCTCTTCTAGATTTGGAAATAACAATGAAACTTCAGATAGTTTTTAGAAAAGAACAATGGTGTTGAAATCAGAAAAGCAAGTTATAAATAGTCCTGAGAAATCTGTTTGCAACAAGTATTCATGGAATCTGTAGTAAGGACAGAGAAAGACCAGACACAGGGAACTTAAATAATACAATACAGACAAAATATAATGAGTTTGATATCAATTTCATCTATTCCAAAGGATATAATGAAAACATATAATTTGAAAAAGATCAACAGCATCAATGATAATTTCCATTTCAATCTGATACTTTCAGAAGAAAACTGAGGGTGTTTAAAGTATACACAATACATTCTGTTCATTTATAAACAAGTACTTTTTCAAGAACTTGTTTGTTATCAAATTTATTGATCAACATTGTTTCTGTGAGCAAAGAAATGCAGAAAAAGGGAAAATACCCAAATAACAAACATCAGATAATTTTTTTTATATTATTGTCAATATCTATTTAGTTTATCTCTTCTTATTAATAATTTTAGAATGTTGAAAAAGTATGTCAATATAATAATAATTCAATATAATACATTTCAGAATTTATATTTTCAAACTTTTAGGTGGCCTTCAATTTTATTTTTTTTTCTACCTGTCAGCTTTCTGAACTAAGCACAAGAACATTTTATGACATGGAAATTAAATCTGGCAATAAAGTCAGGAGAAACAACATGTTGTCTCTGCTTTTTCTGTAAAAATTAATTCTGTGTCACTGACTCTTCCTTGGTTTTTTTTCTCCTACCTGGTTGTTCTACCTTAAACAAAACCTAAAAGCCTTTTTTAAAAAACTTTTATTGTAAATTAAATTTAAAAAAGACATTAAATTGTAATCTTCAGTAAAAACATTTTAAGTCTCTCTTATATTGATATAAACCAGTTTAGTTTGGTATGGCAGTGACTGAACATTAGTTTTGTTTGAAATTGCCAAACATTTCCAAGATACCAGGTGACTAAACTGCTTTAATAAGTGAAGACTGAGGAAAGCCCAGGTAACTCTGGCCTGGAGCAGACTCATACATGATTTAGCAAATAGAATATTCAGAAAGTTATGAGGTGTTAAAAGTAGTGACTTGACTTATAAATGGGCTTTCCATATGTTTTAAAAAACAAAATCAGGGATTATTCATGAGAACCAGAATTTCTGTTTATACTGAGGATTCTTTGGTTAGCTTTGGTGAACATCCCGTTATTTTGAATATCCTTCTAAGACTGTAAACCTGGAAAAACTAGTTAGTCTAGTTCCCTCCTTCCCAAGTTCCTATGGTTTATTGCGAAGATGAAATAGTTGACCTGTTGTTTGATGTTCTTAAAAGAAAAGTTCATTTTTTTCTGGGACACTGGATGCAATAACATGATTTTTTCAATATTCCAGATTAGAAAAACAGAATGTACTGAGATATAACTGCAAAAATTACTCATACTTTATTTTAGTACTCACACCAAAACACACACACTCACACACAAACACATTTTTTTTCCTCTCAAGTCTTTCACTGAGGAAAAAATGGGTACCTTCTTGGTATTTAGATTTTAAGAAAAACTCTGTCCACAAGAGAAATAAACACAGGAGACCTCACTTCTAGAGGTCAGATGGACAGAAACACTTTTTACACACCTATGCAAGGAGTTCGGGAGGCAGGGTAGGATTGTCTACATACAGTTACTTATAGAGACATTTGAAGAGGTACAGTTTACCAAGAGGGGTCTACCACCTGCCATGGGAGACCTGGTGGTTACGACACAGGGTGCCTCAAAGAGCTGCATTTCTTTGGAGAGGTAGCTGGAAGTTCATTAGGATATCCTAGAGCACCTAAAACGGCACTGGACACCTGTGGTTAGGTAAGTAACCTCTGGCTTTAACCAAGAGAGCTCAAAATTTGTTGAAAGTCAAGAGAGCTCAATAAGACATGCAAGAAAACTAATCAGAAACAGGTTAGAACTCTCTTGATTTTTTTAGACTCTCCTGGTCTAGTTCAGAGATAAGAGATTTTATGCCTGCCAAGGGGTTTTCACATAACTTCATATACAGGACACAAGGAAGAGAAAACACAATGTGAAATCCAGTGGAGCTTCTGATTCATACCTGCTGCTTCTATTCATAAAAATAATATTCAAAGCTATGACAGTTTTATCAGATTCCCTAAGCAGAATTCAAAATTGTTGTCTCAGATAGAGCAATATCATTTTTCCACTCATAGAAGTGCTTTACTGTATTTATTCTTAACAACATTAAGATGTTGAATCTCTGAGTGTTAAAGACTTATCCTGGAGATGTTCCCTATTGCAAGGGGCTACAAAAAATGGTTGACCTTACCCTGATAAGTGAATGGGATGGAAAAATGTTTTTAGATATAATTTGCCTCCTGCTTTTGTTGGCCCTGATGGTCAGGCTTTTGACAGCTCATTTTACTCTCCATGCATTACTCTGGCATGCTTATTATTTTATTCTACATATATATGTTTATTTCCATGGTATCCATCTCAAATTTCCTTTTCCTAGTACCACTGCAAAAAAAAAAAAGACAAATAAAATTTGAAAATTTACCCCTGCTAGTCCTTAGCGGATCTACTATCTTCTTCACTGATTTCTTTTCATTTATGCTATTCATACATTTCTTCTTATTCAAGACAACCCATAGTGAATTTTTCTTTACACTTACACCTGCTTTACAAGATACATTTAAATCATAAAAATACAAATAGACCCACTGATATTTCATTGTGGTTTTTCTGTTCAAAAATTTATGCAACCAGGGAGACGTAAAAAATAAAAAAAGAAACACCTTCCTGAAATCTTTCCTGGAGAAGCATACCCTGGAACTGTCTTCTCGCAGGGCTTGGCTGCTGTGTAAGGGTTCTAAGACAATTAAACACAAGATACTTCTGAGGCCAGAGGTACCTCCAATGAGTTACTTGAGTCAAGCAGCTGTTGGCTAATGAGTTGTGACTCCTTCATAACATTGTAATTTTTATTTGATAGAAAAATAATTGAGGCTTTATTTAACCTGCACCTGTAATTAGCGGTGTTTTGTTTCTCAGTGTTTTCTTTGTCAACTGAAGACTTTTGTCTGCCCTACTTGCCTGAAATGAAATTTCTCACAAGGGACAGGATTTGTTTCAATAAAGGAGCAAATACAGTTGACTAAAAGATTGAGTTTATCTCCAATAAAAAGTCAGTACTTTAATTATTATATAATACTGATTTAGGGTAAATATTACTTGACAATAAAAAAATTAAGACTAAAAAACCCTGGAACATTCAATGAAATGAAACCATTTAAATACCTCAATTAGAACCATGAGTTCAAAATGAAAATTATCAACTTGCAAATGAGTGTTTCGAATCAAAGCCTTTCCTTTTCCCATGGAAAATTCTAACTTTATTAAGTGAAATCTGATGATTAAAGGTGTTGGATTTTTCAAAGTGTCTTGGCTAAGAATATTTCTCCAAGGTGTTTAGATTTTAAAAAAATCCATATCTTTCAGGGTAACTAGACCTGAATTTCATTCTTATTTGTTACATGAATCTATCCAAATATATTTTCCAGCCCTTCTAAACAAAAGTCTGAAAGAACAAACAAAACAGTTGACCATTTTCAATGAATAAGTTACATAGTCCATAAGTTAATATGTGGAACTAAACTGAAATGTGAAAATTTCTAACTTGTTTTATTTCAAAAGAGTTATTTCAGTATTTAATAAGATAACGGTGTCAGGCAAGAGATTATAGATGTGCATGATTGAACAGTATGCATTTCCCGGTGCTGCAATAAGGATATATAAAAAAAGGGTAACGTATTTTTTTTTTATTGCAGGAAAGTAGGGTTTTTAGGAGGATTGAGGAGATAGCCATCAGCAGCAAGCTGGAAGAGAAAGGTCATCTGAGACACACAGAAGGAGCTACAAATGGCTGAACAAATGCAGGCAGCAACTGAGACAGAAAAGCTGGAAAACAAGTGACTGGACATTAGATACCATGCTATGGACATACCATGCTATGTGGTATAGCATGCAGGTGAAAATATGTATTTTTCATGCATCTTTGAAAGCTTCCTCTTATTCTGCCTTGAAACCAAGTAATCCCAAAATATCAGCAGTTTCATAAAATCACCTTTTAAATTAATTGAGGAATAAAAGACAAACAACTTAAGAAACTCATTAGCCATGAGAATGTTTTCTTTTTATCTGTGAGACAGCACTTATGCACAGATTTGTGCTGGATTTAGCCTCAGGAAGAGCCATGTTCCTATAAACTTGGAGGCCATAGATTAAAAAAAAAATCACGTATGAAAGGTCTGGAAAGTCTTATTAACATTAAGACGATGCTTCTATTTCAGCAGTTCTCTAGATGGTAAGAATTGTTGCATGTGTATCATCATCTTCCATTCTCCCCTGCACATCTGATATTGATTGTTCTAAAAGAGAAGATACAGGATAAGAAGGATCTTACGGCTTAAGGAGCTGTGCATCTCAAAATATAGAAGTACTTAAAACCTCCAGACAGAAGAAGTTGTTTCTAAGGAGGGCAGATTCTAAAAGCTTTTAAATTGTTTTCTGTCATTCAAAGCTCCCTGGATTACTCTTTAGCTATCAAGTTCTTACTTAGCTTAATTGTAAAATTCCATTTGTCTTCCCTATACTTTTCTAAATTTTCATTACCCTGTGAAGAATAATTAAATCACAATGTAAGCAAAGCCGATTCAGTGGTGAATGAAAGGCCAATACTACAAAACAGTATTAAAAATTGAAACTGAACAGTTTAACTTTACCAGCTAATTTACTTAGGTATCACCCTACGGCATCAACACCATTTATCACTATTGCTGTAGTCTGGCATGTTTGCACCACCACTAGAAACAGAAACATTTATGGAAAACAAATTAGGAACTTAAGGGAAATACAAGGTAAGTATTGGGATGAATCAGTAATATCTGTATTGAAATGAATATTGAAATATTGAAATAAATCAGTAACACAGAATATCTGCAGTTATGCATCAACTTCTTATTTAGAATTAAACCAATGCAGATATAAGGTTCTAGGTAAGGAGCTATGCTTATTAATTACATTACATAAGAATTGGTGATATTAGGCATTTTTAAAGTAAGGCAAAATGCAGTCACATTTCTAAAGGGCTTTGAAAGGATAAGTCCAATACATGTATGGAGCTACAATTTTAAGAGGGTTAGTGAACAATTAGTAGGACAGTAAAAGAGGGTGGAGACATTTCCATTAGAAGGTAGAGATTTGATAAGAGGTTTACTTTTTTACAAGAGCATCTTTTAAATACTTGAAGTATGTTTTTCTTGTTTTCTTCCAGGAACAAGCACATTTCTATATGAGAGAAGTTTGTAGCCTTCTATTAGCTTTTCATCACCCTAACAGATGGTTGAGTTAGGATATAGATTTCATGTGCTCTAAGTATTCGCTATGAGAAAGCATATGACCTGTTGTTAATGACTCTGAAACTACTGCAGTTGGTTGTAAACAATATTTTATATGGAGTTAGAAAGAGAATATTCAAAGTTTACCTCCAAACTCTTCCATGAAACTCATACTATTCTCCTCTCCTACCCCTTTCTGATACTCAAAGGTGGATGCAGAGCTTTGGAGAGATAAATCTAATAATAACTTTCTCTCTTCATTATTCTGTAGTCATAGAACTTCATTAAAAGAGATACTAACATTTCACTATCATGGTTTAGATTACAAATACAAGGAGAATTCAACAACCATATTCCCCAAATGAGTTCAATTGGTCTGTACATGCAAGCATGTAAAGATAAAAACTTCCAACAGATAAAACTTGGCAACATGAAGCTTCTCAATTTTCCAGATATGTAGATTGCAAGAGGAATCCTCAAGGTTAGAAAAAATCAATGAGAGTGGAATTTTGGTTGCAAGTCCAATGTATTAGCCATCTTTGTTATTTTACACACAGACACAAAGAAATGAACAGTACAAAACCAAAAACAAACAGGAGGCAACGTAAAACTTTCAGAGACTGTGCTTCATAATTACTATGAATATCCATTCTTTATATCAGAAATACAGAACAAGTATTTCCATACTATTTGTTGTGATTTGAATGGTCAAACCTGAGGTTTGAACACGTCAGCAAGACTGTCAAGTTAAAAATTAGGGGTTTGGAATAACTGGCTAAAACTATTTAGCAGTTCTATTACTGCTACAATTTAATAAATAAGGGAACCGCATAATCAGTACAAAGATTTTATTTGATTGTTCTCTCCCCACAATAATTTGCACTAAAATTAAACATATTTAGTATTATTTAGTATAATTATTTAGTAAACAGTATTATGGATTTAAAGTAACAAAAGAAATTAATCCTATCTATTAATTTTAAATTTACTTGCTTAGGTTAGTTGAAGAGAACCCTATAGATTCTTTCAGCAGTCTTTTTTCAACCCATTATCATTGCCTGTTACTATTTCAGCTGTATATGTCTGAAGTACAGCCCTTTCTCTCTTCTTTCCCTTTGTTAAAGGTATTTGCAAACTATTGAAATGGAAATGGTGGTAAACATTGAAGGATCACGCTAATAATATTACTGAAAAGATATACACATTTTAAACTATTTAAGGTTTTGTACTTCTGGAAGTACATGTCTGCTAGTTTCAGGAAAAAGAAATATTAAAGATTTGTTATTTTGTGCAGAAGTTCATGTATTAACAACCAAGCTCAGCTATTTTCTATCAAGATCACTGAAGCAAATGTAGAGACTCTGTCTTACTGAAATTGTTAATTCTTCTCTCTCATTTAAGACATTTCTAACTACTCATCATCAAGTAATAATTTTCCCTACCTTCAATGATGAAGAAGACATCAGAATACATTAATGATCCAGTAAACGACTTTCATAGCCATAAACTCACTTGCCTGTCAGATTATCATGTCCAGCAAGCTCAGTTAGTTATTTGGGGTTTTTTTGTATTTTTGAAACCATATCCAGCCAAGACACACCTCAGCACAAGACAACCCAAAAACATTATTTGATGGAACTATCCATCGATACTTTCAAAACTGTTTATCTTTTCCCTGGAAGTCCAGCAATATCTCTAGATTTACTTGTATCCTTATTTACATAATTACTAGAATTTCATTTTGCACTTCATTAGCAACCACAGCCAATCCTAATATTCTAAATGAGGAAAAGCTCTTCACATTTCTTTTAATCACAAGCACTCATTATAATTTTTCTGGGTGATGGGGTATATCTGAAAATCAACATAGTTCCAATATGTCTAATTTACATCCAACAGAGTTCTAAATTCTCCCTAACCATGTTTCTGCAAATGTACAAGCAGCAAAATAAATTAATATAAGAATTTCAAATGCATTTCAAAACAAACTTTCTCACTGAAAATCATCATCATTGAACTCTTCTCCCGTTTCCTTTTACGATGTGTTAGAGCCATGCTTGTGTGGATACACATCTTTTTCCCGTGCACCAAGATCTCAGAATTTCTGGGTCAAGACACATTTTTCCAGCATTTACTTTGCTGGGCCATAACTACACTTCTGTTCTACCACCTTTCATTATTCAAATTCTCCCTCTTTGAACTCTCAGGTTTTTCCCTGCTTCTGTTTGGTGGGGTTCTTTTCTGCCCTCATTGCTTGGAAGAGAGCATATTGACAAGCCCAATTATATGTCTGTATGCGACTAATGTTCTAATTTCAACTCTTTATGCCAATAGACAACCCTCTGGTCTCTGCTGGCTTGAAGAATTCTCAAAGGAGAAAGGGAGAAAATATTTCTACTGCTGAGAGGCTGTGCAGGTCAATTAGGCAGATCACCTGGAGAACATGGGTCTGGCTCGTATCACTTAGACAAGATAAACTTTCAAATTCAGGAATATTTATCTTAAAGAAATCATAGCTGTGGAACATTCATTCTGATCTATGTTTAGACACTGCAAGTGAAACAAGCCTGTTGCTGCAATGCGAAGAAGAAAACGAAGGGAAACCAATTTAAATTTTAATACAAAGTTAGTCATCATGTAAAATGAAAAGACCAAAAACTGAAAAAGCCATAAAGATAAAAATATTTAGCATCATCTAGCAAAGAACATGAGAAAAGGAAATTTGATTTCTTTGATGGCTTAGTTCCAGTAAAATGAATTCACCTTAAGTGCACTTTCTGAAAAAACTACTTTCCAAGAGCAGAAGGTACTCTATTATTGACATACTGAAGACAAAAAGAAAAGAAAGAATCTGAGGTTTGTGTTTAATAATTGTATGTGTTTAAATAATGTATTATTGTGGCATCATGTACTGATTCACCAGTTGATCTCTGCAAAGGATGAAATGTATCATATAATACATATCATATAATACATGAAATGTATCATATAATCACTATACTGTTATTTAGATTTCTTACAGAAAAGGAGAATTTTTGTGAAACAGAAATTCACCATCCAATTGAGTATTTCACATTTTGGTGGGGTAAATATACAATCTTTTTTTTGATAGTGTAGACAAATATACTTAAGACAGAAAACAGTGAACAAACAAAATTAATGAAACTAAATAGTATTTTCACATAACCAGATAGCAGGCTCAGAGTTCAAGAAACCACATATGTATGAATCTATCACTTAATAGCTTTGCCATAGTTTCTATACTTTTCTTGGAAGTTTCATAAAATTATTTTAATTTAGCTCTTTGTTTTGTCACAGAAATGGGGTCAATTGGCATTTCTACCGTATACCTCTACATAGAATTACATCTTGGCAACTTTGTAAAATTTCACTTCACATTTAACAATCATTTTCACATTTCATAAGTGGAGAGTTCATTTCTCTCATGCATTTTTGTTTTGAACCAGTTTGCAGATGCAAATTACTAGTTCATAAAAATCTTGGTGTTTTATCTATCCATGGTATATGCTTCTCTAACTAAAAGGCCACTTAAGTTTCACAAAAAACTGATCATATTTTATCTGCAGTTGCCTTTGGGTACTTGAAAAAGTCATTCTAGAAATCTGAGATACCATGTTTCTAATAAGCAGCTACAATACATACAAAAAAGTGAAAATTTTCTGCTTTTTTTCTGCATTTTTTTTCTGCATAGTGTTTACTGTACTATATGTTGGGTATACAAATCCCCAAGTACATAAAAATGCCATTGTTTTGTATTTTATCTTCATGTCAAGTTTTATTAGCACAAAGAAAGCAACTATTTTGTGTTACTTCATGTGAAAGGCTTTCTTTAAAGCTCTTGTCTTTTGTAGAATATACAGATCATCCAATCAATTTTTGACCTTAACAAAGATCTTGCCTTGACTTGCCTCTTTATTAACAAGCTGAATGATCAGGCTCCGCACTTGTAGCATTAAATGCTCAAGTATGGCTCAGTCAGAAGTTGCTTATCTGTTATATTAAGTTTTAGTAATTACAGAAAATTAGGACAATTTAAAGATCAGAGGGTTGAAAATCTTTTGGGGCTATATAAAATATTTTATAGAAGAACTATTGAGCAAAAAGGTGACTCTGGAAGTATTGTAATATTATGAACTGAGGAGCACATTGTACAATTGCCGACACTACTTATACAAAACTTTTCCTCTTGAGATCCACATTTGTTTTTAAACTGGTTTTCAATTTCGAAGGGCTGCAAAACTGTTTAATTACTTCTAGGTTTTTCTCAAGGTCCTGTCATATGACAGAACTTTAAGTGAAATCTGTAACATTTACTCTCTCTTTTCTTTGTTAATTTTCCCTTTGTTTTCCTTAATTTTTAAAAACAGTTTACACCTATCCTCTATCTAGGTGTCTACATTTTCCTTTATTTTCTTAGCATGTTCTGACACTTTTCTTCAAACTCTGATTTGACCTGAGGACACCAACCATCACCTTCAATCCTGTTCATTGCCTGTTCCGATTGCTAGGCCCACACAGATGAATGGCAGTCGGCCTAGGAATGACATGCAGCAATTCATCAAATGGATTTGCCCATTAGGCACATCCAGACAATCCAGTGACAAAACCATATAATCTTGTCTTCCTGTCCCCTTCTATACCAAGTGTAACAAATACCGCACAGAAATGGTGCGTATCGCTATTTAATATGAAAAACATTGAAGTATTTTCTGTTCTTGCCACTTTTTCACAAGTCTTGATCTCATTTCATTTTAAAGGACCACATTCCACCCTGCCCATTATGAAAAAGCCTCTAACACACTCTTTCTTCAATAACAACTAAGCAAGGTAGTTCACTTCTAGAACAAGATAGAATCACTAAATCCCTCAAAAAAGTGTGCATAATAAGAAAATTACTGTTTCCTATATAGTAGGAAATGTTGCAGAGCTGAGATATCTTTTCCATTGTGATCACTATGCAGCAGAGGGAAGTTTTATGAAAAGTACCGTGCTCGTGTAAGATTTTTTTTTTAAATTTTGAACTATTATTATCGCAGTAATGCAAATTTAGGCTAGGAAGATGTAACCTGTAAAAAAGGACAAAATTAAAAAAAATATTTGGAAACCACTGTGCTCAATTTTATGCTGAGAACATATATGTAGTGTTACCTTTCTATCTATAGATCATTCAGGAAATGACTGGAAGGTTATGACACTTAAGTTTTGGTTCAAGGTGGATCTCCCTCAAGGAGGATCTCCCTCAATGGAGAGTTATGGCTTTTCTTACTGTATGATACTGCTTTTTCAGGTGAGTACAATGGCCTTAGTTAACATGATCCAGAATTTGGGGGGAAAATAACCCTAAAAGCTACCTCCAGAATAGTCATGGAAAGTACATATAGTTGTAAGAGAATAAATCTCAGGAAAAGATCCAGAAATTCCATTTTGAAGATGGAAGACATACCAGGGCTGATATGGTAAAATTATGATAGTGACTTCCCTTGCTCTTGTAGTCATATAATAGTCATCATCCTGGGAACAAAAAAGCCTTATCAAAGAATGCATTTAAAAATAAGATCTCTTAAGTGATATTTTTGTTTAAAAAAAATATATATGTATAGTTCAGCTTCAGATTCCTTTACTGCAGCAGAAACACAGAATACAAGGAAGAACAATTTATATTTTCTAGCAAGTATATTGTCTAACGTGTAAAGATACTCAGTAAAACTATCACACATTGCCATTTTCCTGCCTTGATCTAGTTTCTATATTAAATACCTAAAAGCAAAATTTTTTTTACATATTAACTTTTCCCATATTTCTTTTTGTCCTTTCAGCAACCCTTCATAACATATTTGCTCCCATTTAATAACATTCAAATACATTTTCCAAGGGTCTTATGGTAATACAGGTATGGGTTCATTCACCTGTTCATTCTCCAGGCCAGGCCATGAGAAATGGTTAAAAAGCAATGTATTTCATTTAAGTTAAAACAGTATAAATATAATTTACTAGTTTCTTATATCAACTATATCTTTCACAGTGCAAGTGACTAATTATCAAATATAAGACTCTGTTTTCTGTTATGACATGCCCACAAGAAACTTCAAATCTTTCTCAGCCTGTATTGCATTGATTAAAGCACATCTATTTCAGCTCATACTTCAAGTGACACCAAAACTTGTCTCCTCTCCAAGCTGAGTTATTCTGAAAGAAGAACAGATTCAAAACCTTCTGTTGAAACTGTTACATTTTTCACCGAGGTATTAGAGCTTGTTTTGCTTTTACTAACATAAAGTAAATGCAAGCATCATCCTGCAGTGTTGTGATGTGAAAGGAGAAAATCTTAGCCCCAGCTCCTGGTTGAAAGGACTGTTGAAGTATTTTATCACTTTCTTCCATCTCAAGAATCCCTTTAAATGGAAGAATGACATGTTTCAAAAATAAGAGGCAGCTACTGTCCATCATGTAAAGGAAAAACTTCAAGAACCTGTGAGAGTATTGGGTTATGGATCCTGAACAAAAATTAGTGCCATTTTCATGCTAGAAGCGAGCACTTGAATTCCAAAGAATCAATTTTAGCAATGACTCACTGCCTCCAGCGCTTCCCTTTGGGTGGTGGTCTTTGTCTCTGGTCATGCTGTCTGTGAGTGATGCCTTGGTTCACTTCTACACGTGTCATATTCTAAGGCACTGTATGAAAACCCTTGCAGACTGGAAACTAATACCTACAGCATACAAATTTCCAGATGCAATTATATCACATCTTACAATATTTGTTTATACTTTTCATTTTTCACATTTCCTATGATTTCTACATTTTCCTGAATTTGTATTGACAGAGAAATCCTGACTCTTCTGAAATTATATTTCGAGATTTAGCCTCTGGTTATAAGCTAAATTAAAAAAAAAAAATACCTTGTCAGTGTAAACTATGTTTCCTCTGGAAGCTCTTTGAGCCTTCTATATTGACAGTTAGTAGAGAGAATGCCAATTCAAGGTTCTACATAGCCTTTCTTACTAGCTTCTTTCAGCTATTGATTATCCAACTACTGAGAAAAAAAAACAACTTTTTTTTCCAGAGGATATGCATCCTCTGGACTCTATGAAATCATTAGTCCCAGTTTAATTGCAGGACTAACAGTCTCATTTGTGACATGGATTCTTCTCTGTACAACAGGGCTGAAAGTTGAATTGAGCTCCAGTTGAATGTGTGCTTTGAAGCTGGTTTCACAAGAAAGCAGATGAGAATCCAAGTCATATATAGTCTTACATGTGTGCATTTGAGATCAAGGCAATACAAAACCATGCCACAGTAAGACTAATAAACTCAGACAGAAAGCAGCGTATTACTTTGTGTAAAACTTGCACGTATTACTTTCTAGTCAGAGCTTATGTACAAGTGGAGGAGGATTAGAAGACAACAATGTTGACCAATGTGTTGACAAGCTGTTTTCACAACGGCTCAAGTCATCTTTGGTTTGGGATCTTGGGACATGCAAGGCTGGGCATTAGATAAAAAAACAACCTTCATTTCACTAGGGAGGTATGCCTGTACCGGAAGAGGTTACGAGAGAGCTTGCAAAATTTCTGTCCTTGAGGATTGTCAAGAATTAGCAAGAGAAATCCTCACCAGACCTCATCCATTGCCAACAATACACACCCTGTGAGTGGTGAGTTGGACTAGGTGACCTCCATAAGTTTCTTCCAAGCCACACTTTTGTGATTCCATTGTCTCTGTACTTTGTGCTTCACAGTATCACATGTTCATAGCAGTGACCCATTTCGCTTTACCAATGTTTACCTCACTGGGTGCAATAAGTTCAGTACTCTTCAACTTTCTGAAAAATATTTTATTCTCTTTGTTTAACCATAGTATGTTTTTTAAACAGTAGTCACATTCACCTATGAATAATTATGCCTTTGGATCATGCTTTGTTAAAGTAAGTGACCACATCAGCTATGAAAAAACTGCTAGTACTACCATATCTCTAATTACATGGTGCGGGAAAAAAACAAGGGAACTATTATAAATATTTTTAGAGAATCCAAATATTTTAAAGTCCAAAACTACTGGTAAACAAAAAAAAAAAAAATCAAATCAGAAGCATAGACAATACTTAAACTGAAAAGTTAGAATCTTTTAAAATTATTGAGGAAGTAAGCTAAGTAACAGAAGTATTTCATTTAGTTTGAAGATCAACCCAATTCAAAAGAGTAGAAAAGTAAATAATCTTCTTCCAAAAGTGTATATTGGAAGCTATCACAAAAAAAAGTTTAATATATATTGACAATAACAATCAGGTAGTGCAGGTGTAACATTTCTATAACTTAAGAAGTGAACAGAACAGATTCAACAACAGTCATTCTATTATGAACATATAGGAACAGTTTGCTACATTTTAATTAACCTTTCAATAATACAGACATGTAGTTTATTGAGCTTTCACTGAAATCAACATTAGCCTTAAAACGTACTTCAAAGGGAAAAATAGTGGCCCAGGAGCTATGTACACATCCTTCTAAGTATCCGCTTGGCTGGCAGTCTGGAAAATGTCAGCTTCAAAGGATTAGAGCTTTATTTGAGAATCCTAATTTAAAGTGTTACTATAAGTTGTAATGACATCGCTGGTCATGCCATGAAATAAAGTAGAAAGATATCACTAACCTTTATTGACAGTTCCATGAAATGCAAGATTAAGTCAACCATTGTGATTTTGCTGCAGAGCCCTTTATCCCCTCGGCTCCCACTTGATTTGGTTTAAAGGGACAGCATGTTTCTAGGGCAGTAAAAGATTTCAGGTTACTGTGGAGCAGTGCAGCTTAAGAGTATGTTATATCACTTGGCACAAAAGTTCTCAAGACTTCCTTCAATTGGCAGAACAGATGATTGTTGGCAACATTAGTAATTATTTTTACTAGAATACCATCCAAAAGAGACAAATTGCAGTATTCAGATCTAATAATAGTCCGAGGTAAAACATGGGCAACTGGGTTTGAACCAGTGGTCCTGAAATGACTGCAGTTACCATCAACATTTAAAAAATTCAGGCTCTTACTATGAACAGCCCAACAACAAGCTCATAACTAGTTCATACCAGGAGCAGATATTACCCTTCATGAAAGGGAATAATTGGGCTATAAGTCTGAGGTTCGTATCTTTCTCCTGCTTAAGAAAGCTGAAACCCACTGCCTCTCATTGTAAATTGATAATAATAATAATAATAGAGGTATATGTGCAAATGATTAAGTTCTCATCGCCCATTTTCACTATGTTACACTTTTTCTTCTTCAT
Organism: Limosa lapponica baueri; assembly: GCA_002844005.1. Lineage (NCBI taxonomy): Eukaryota > Metazoa > Chordata > Aves > Charadriiformes > Scolopacidae > Limosa > Limosa lapponica. Next base: position 35,986 of record KZ505896.1, read on the forward strand.
TCTGTACACCACAACAGAGAAAATAACAGATTTAATTCTGGCTTCTTTGGTCTCTAATGGATTCACTAGGGAATACCAGGATTACAATTCATTGTCAAAGGTTACAATTTAAAAGAGTGATAAAATGTTAAAATAAATGCAAAATTTCACAGACAATTCACATGCTGAAACCTGTAAAACTCATAGACAATGTGAAAAGAGAGCAGCACAAGTCAAAAGCAAATCATTATAACGTGTGATACCATTGCATCTGGAATCCCTCATTACGAACCAGAACTCTCATGTGCAAAAGACTTAAGGGAATTAACATGCAAGTATTGGGCCAAATACTCTTCTCATATAAAATGTTATGCTCCATTGACTTTGATGTTACATTGATTTATACCAGTCAAGAACTTCTTATCATGTAATAAAACTGTTTTCAGGTAATTGAGGCATCTGATTGTTTCTTATTCCTTCTCTTAGAAAACTTTTCCTTAAGAATCTGAAAGATTCAAAGTCATTGAATCAGCTCAGTTAGGAATTAAATTATAAATGCAGCACATAACACTTAACAGTAAAGCACATAATGATAACCAAAGCTTAATGTATTGCAGTCCTAAGGGGCAACAGTAGCTATTTTATTCTATACTACTCTTTGCTCAGATTGAGCAGTGCATTTCAGTGTATATTATCTTTTCATTACACTCATTAAAATGAATGAAAAGAACCTGAGATACATTTTGTATCTACATTATTTGAGAAATGCCAGCAACCATAATTTATAAGACCTAGTTAAGGGTTTGCCTTCATTTTGAAAGTTAGAGTTTCAAAAGACTTTCACAGAACTGAAGTTTGGCAAAACTACTGTCTAAGTAGTTCCCTGTTATTTTATAAAATACAGGACAGAGAAGTAGCTAGGAATTGCTCTAGGGAGAACGTAGTAGAGCTTTAAAGCTCTCAGAGTTCAAAGGTAATAAAATAATTCCTTAACATCCTCGCTATTCTGAAATGCTGGCCCCTTATCAATGCCACTGGCTATTTTTTCTCTATAGTCCCTAACATTTAAGCTATGTCTTCAACTAAAAGACAATTTATCTTATACACTTCCATTCATCCCTAGAGAAAATTTCAAATAGGCTCAACCATACGGAAGATGTGGTTCTCAGGGCTGAGCAGTCTAAGGAGCAAGCAGGGGCTTTTTCTGAATCGCTAAAATACAGAAGGAGGGGACATGCACATTTATCCTTCTGGCAAGGCAAAGTTGGCATCATCCAGACGAAGGACACACATAACAGGTTTCCTTTGAAACACAGCAACACAAATCTGTATCTGATTCATACTGTCTTAGCATGCTGAGCACTTCCTGAAACACACTTAGAAAAATGCTCAGCATCTCTAAAAGCAACCACTAGCTTGGTCTGACTTTGGAGAAGAGGTTCACACCTCAGCATCTAGCACCAATTACTTGCAGTTAGTGTTGTCATTAGTACTGCAGTCTCAGAAACCTCCACTCCAGGTTAACCCTAATGCTGATCTTATTTTCTAAATGAATGATCACAGCTGGCTTTGATGACAAAGGTTTGGTTGAGCTTATTGTCAGCAAGGAGTGACACTAGCACAGTATTTTTGGCAAACATGATAAATGTTTCAAGGTGTCAGCACAAAGCTGTGTTCTCTGAGCATACAAAGTGGCATGGATTTTGTCTTCCTTTTGGATGGCAAGTTATAGAAGAGGTTATCCTGATCAAATTAACTATAATTAAGGCGATTTCTCAATCTTTTTTGTACGTCTTCTGCATTTTGTGAAGAAAATCTATCATTTTAAATACTAAAACAAACAGCATTTCTTGTGATTATTGGTGACGCAGTCACAGAACATATATTGATGTCCGCATACTGAAGCAAATTCATCACTATGTCAGCTTTCCTTCATAAGAGAATTGGCTTTAAATTAAAATAGTGATTTTCAGATTTGAATAATAGCTTTATATGGCTGGAGTAATCTTAATCCAATGCTCCCAATTGCTTCGTATAAGTGTTCCATTTATTCAAAACTCCAAGAACTCAGATCCAGCTTTTCAGCTGTCACAAGGTCTGATAAAGGCAAAATCATGATCAGATCTAGTCTTGCAATTATGAATTGTACAGACAATACTAAATAGAGTCACTATTTCTTGCAGGGCAGCTTCTGTTTTTCTGTACAATATACATTGGGTATCTTTCCTTGACTATTTGAAAATGGATTACAGCATCATGGATCATTAAAATAGAATGGTACTAAGTTTGCAACTTTCTTATTAGCTTCTTTTCCTCTGTTAAAACCTTAATTTTGATTTTTGACCTGTATATCGGAGACAGCAAAAGTGGGACATTGATGCAGGTGAGTAACAAAACCAGACCACTTATAGTCTTACCTGTAGCACCTTTTAAGCTTTTAAAATACAGAATTGCAGGTGAAACAAGTATGATTCCAATTATTCGGGGTGAAGGGCGGGGGGGAAGGGAAGGTTTTTCCAGTATATGTGAAATTTTTTTCATTAAGCTTTAGTGAAAACTTCAGTTAAATGGGAGAATTGTACTCTATGTGGGCACATGTGCATGCAGAGAGGAAAAAGAATTACCAGAACAACATAGTTGAAACTTCAAGTATAACATTGCCTCTCATTACAGACTAATGGAGTATTAAACTTGTGTTATATTTCATACCTATTATTGATTGTGCTTGCCTATTAACAAGTCTGATTTAGGTGCCCAATAAAGTCTTTTGTCAAAATTTAATCTGCTTTTGATCTCACTTTTATACCAATCATTGATTGCGCATCACTCATTATATTGATCATTTTGTATGCATTTACATCCTTTGCTTAAGAATGTTATTTAATGTGATTATACCATACCTTTATAGTTTTAATTAAAAAGTTAGAGGTTTGTTAAATGCATTCTTTGATAAGGCTTTTTTGTTCCCAGGATGATGACTATTATATGACTACAAGAGCAAGGGAAGTCAGTATATTATTTGCAGATTTTTGTGGCTAAAGAGAAGTGTTTGAATCAATATATTTTGAAATTAATTTACTAATGAAAATATAGTCTCTTGCTGCAGATAAGCTTTGGGGGGGGGTTACCCCCAAATTCTGGATCATATTAGAGAATGCCATTGTACTCACCTGAAAAAGCAGTATCCTACAGCATAACTACTTCTCGTCCACTACCATCAGGGTTTCAGAACAATATTAAGCAATATGTCCTTTTGAGAAGAATTGAAAATTATCCTTAGTCCCCAGTGCACTTTCTTTCCATTTCTTTTTCTTCAAGCACCAAGGAAGTTCCACCTTGAACCAAAACTTCAGCATCATAAACTCCTAGCCACTTCCTGAATGGGCTATGGGCAGGAAGGTATCACTATATATATGTTCTGTACAGCATAAAATTGAGACAGTCATACAATGTCTACTGTTGTAAATAATTAACAAGGTAAAGATATCATGTTTAATAGTTGTGGAAGATATTAATGTTTATGAAGTTATAATAATGATTATTGCTGTCAGCATTACAATAGTAGCTTGGGTCATTTTGCATTCTTTCCTGCGAGTTTCCTTGACCCTCTGCCAGCTTGTTAGAGGTAGTTGCCAAGGTTTATTCGTGTATGTTAAAGCTGTGCTGGGATGCTACCTCAATATCAGCACTCCCAGCAAGACAGCCACAGTTAATTAATTAAAGTCTATTGCCCTTGAAGTCCCTGAATCCAAAGAGAAAGAATAGCAGCATTTGGCTCTAACATCAGAGAAAAAAAAGAGAAAGATGGTTGGATTTTGAAACACTGAGACACATGTTATGTGACACATCAGATCTTGCAGAAGTTGGCATCTCTACCAAGACTCATCCAAAAAAGTTTGCAGACTTGCAGAATAAAAAGAAATTGCTGTAAAAGTACATGTTCTCAAAACAAGCTGTTTAATGTTTGGATGGATATAGTTAGCATAGGTTATGCACTTGTCACGTAAAAAAGAACAGAATCACAGAAATGCAAAGGACATGTCTACGAGCTGCAGTGTGATTGAAGATCTTCTGCCCACGCTCAGATCTGACAAGGCACCAGCCAAATTCTGTCTGGGAGCCATATGGCACGCTGTTGTGGCTCAAAGACTAGCACCTGCCTCTTGGCATCTTCCTGACTCTCTTCCTTTTTCACACAACCGCACATCTACCTACACCTGTCTGGATGAACACACTGTTCCATCATCTGGCCATAAACTGAGTCTCATCTTATGTCTGGGAATTCAGGTTTAGCACTTATACATAGTTATATATCTTTAATGTGCAACTATAGCAGTTAGCCCTCGTGATCTGTAATAGTTCAAAGTTGTGGAACTTTCCCCGAATTACAGAATGTAATTTTGAAGTGATAAATTGAGAAAATGGCAAAAATCATAGCTGAAAAATAAGTAATGGTGTATTAAACTTCAAACAGAAAAAAAATCTATAAGTTTATGGACCTGGTTCACCACATAAAAAAGAAAATATTTTGAAGAGAACTTACCTAATAAAACCACTATACGTATATGTCTTCATTGTTCAATAAATTACATACTTAATAATTCAAAAATAACAAAGTACAGTTAGGGAGAAACAGATAGTGATTAGGCCATTATCTTAGCATTGGGATGGCCTGAATTCAGTTTGCTGCTTTGAAACAGACTTCCTAGGAAGTTTTAAGCAGGTTATAAGGCAGAAAAAATTTTAAATCATTTAGGAACCTGGTAAAATCCTTATTTTAAGCTAATTTTCTGATTTCTGCTGCAATTAAGCGTTGTTGAAAATCCTGTAAGGTACTGCCTAAAATACAGATATTTAAATACATTTTATGTTAAGCATTTCTCTGTTCAGATGGAGTAACTCATAGATGTCAGTGCTGTGTAGATACAGACTTTTTTTGATCAGCCTATCTGAGCTTCTGTTCTTTATCACAACATAAAATTAAAAAAGAAATTTTGTTTTGCTAAGGAGTGGAAGAATTAGGTGCATTTAAAAATGAAAGTTAGTTAGGCTACAATAAAAAGGAAATTTCTCTAGGAAATTACTAGAGAAATAGGAATTGCTTGACATTTTGAGAGTAAGGACCTGAATGCAAGCTGCATTTGGCCATCACGGCATGACTGCACAGCCTAGGTTATGGTTAGAATATGGAAACATTTACAGCACTCAGTCTAGGCACACACAATGTGAGTGAAAGAGAGTATCTCTTTCTCCTTTAGCTACTTCATTTGGCACAGATCATTGCTGCTGCTGCTGAGATGAACTATATGAGTCAATCTTATTCTTCCTGTACAGTTATTTCCCAATGTGCTTGTACACACAGGTACCAGGGATAGACCCTATCATATCCATCTAGAATCTAGACATATATTCTCTGAACACAGATCCTATTCCTATTTCCCAATTCACTTAACACTTCAGAGAAAGCATTGCTAAAATGTACGTGAATAACAAAAATAGTGTTTTTGAAAGCAATTGTCTTATCCTTGTCAGCAAGAGACTTTATTTGCTCACAGCAGATTTAAAGGATATGCCATCTAAATCCTGACACAATTCAAAATATGCTGTGCTCTGGGGTAAACAGATTTAGTGCAACAGCTGGTCAGGATTTTTCATACTTCACAGTTTTTCCATGGGAAAATTTCATCTCATGACGAGAACAGACCAAAATGCTTGGAAAAGGTTGGACTTCTCTTAAAAAAAAAAAAAACAAAGTTCCCAACGGAAAATAATGGAGAGCTTAGTGCTTAGAAACTGCAGTGGAAGTTTCCATTCATACTTTGGTTGTGAGTTATTAGACCTCTTCATCCTTGCTGCATGCTATCAGATGTGCTAAGCTGACCTGCTCCCCGTTACTGCCTCTGATCTTGTCCCAGTTGAAGACTCACAGATTAGGGATGTGAATCTGAGTTTTCTATACTAAGGGCCACTCACCTGTGTGCTGTCATAATCATCTCCATGCTTATACATCCTTGCCATGGTCCCAAAGCAGAGTTGGAGATCTTATCAGTTTCAGCAGGAGGAAACTTTTTGAATAGCTATACATATCACACTTTTATGAAAATATAAATGAAACCCAAAACAAGTATTTAATGGTGTAGATACTCAACCAAAACACAAGCATACATTTTGGAAATTTGAAAGTAGAAGGAATCAGCCAAACCTTTAATTAATAACCACTTTGATCATGGAAGGAAGGGTTCTTGAATCTTCTGATTTATATAAATTATTAAATTTTCCAAGAAATAAGAAAAAAATCTGTCAAATATTCATCTTCCTCAGCTTCACTGTAAAAAGCTTAAGTAGGTAACACTGCAAAAAAAATCAATAAAAAGTGCATTTTAAAATACTTACTGTTACAGAATCAGTATGAATTTAAAATTAGATTTAAAAAGGGAAGCAAAAGCTACACCTACTCTTGAATGGAATAATTTGAGGGACAGACAAAGTTTATTTTCTCCTGCCAAACCAAGCAGTAGGAAAATATATTTAGAATAACATTTTTTGTTTCAAAGAATGACATGAAAAGATAAACTATGCAGCACATATAACAATACAGGAAAAAAACAAACAAACAAATCGGACTTCAAGGAAATGATGCATTTTACATGGAGAAAATGGGGGAAATACATTTTATTTTCCTCTGTAAAACTGAAATGAACAGAAACTGTGATGTGATTGCCAGTTATTCAAACCTTGAGCAAAACAATCAATTCTTTACAAGTCTTGTATGGTAATGAAACGTTCAAGATAAGCAGAAGCTTTAACCATTCATCCAAAAGTGGAATTTTGTTTCAGACACAAACTGTTCTTCCCAAATCTATGCAGAAGACTACTATGTTCTAAAGAAGATAAAAGATATGAAGTGCTTTCCAGTTAACCTGTCCCCCTTTCATGCTGATTCAATTACCTCATACATGATACATTATAGTAGATATAAATGTCTCTGAAATCAGGAAAACTTCCAATCAGCTACACATTTGGGATATTTCTCTGCTTCAGTAGAGGCAGCTGACAAGAATAGTCTTTAAGACTTCTAAATCATGTAAACACCAGCTCATACTATTAAGGGAAACAGTAACTTCTCAGTGGTTAAAATTTTATCCACCTCTAAAAGTGGAGTTCTGTTTCAGCTGCCATAGTATTTTATTTTAATAATTGATGATCCTGAATAATACAGTATTTACACTAGCAGCATTTGTTTCCACAAAGTTTGAAGAAACTCGTATTTTGAGTAAGGCATTAGAAAATGTCTCAGTTCTTAAATGGTTTTTACGTTTAGCTAAAAAAATCCATTAAATCGTTAAATGCACACAGTCCATATTTCTTAAATTTGAGTGTGATAATTTGAGGGTACTATTATAGATCATAAACTCCGTACACATTTGTGTTAAACTTCATTTTCATAGTCCTAATACCTATTTTTTTTTTTCCTTACTCTATTGTAGATTCAAATTCCCAGAAGACATAGTCTGTAAGTGATATACTTCTGAAATAATACTTTTCAGGGAACAGAAGAATCAGCGGCCAGCAAAATCTGGCAACAAAATAATTGATAATGGGTTTACAATTCCCTAGGAAAGTCCATCCTTGGACAGTCATATAAAGAAAGAATTGTCAGATTAGTCATGAGATGAGTCACCCTAATCTATTGCAATTACTTGGATAAAATGTGAGTTGAATCAACAATGTTACCAAGCTACCTGCCCATCTATACTATAACTCTACATTCCTCTCTTAAAAGACACAGGCACCTCAAGGATAGGTTATCCAGAGTTACCAGAAATTTTGTTCCAAGGAAGGTAGGGACATGCAACAGCCCTTAGACCATTCACTGGTAGAATGATGCTTGTGATGGCCCTGAATGTACAACCAGCATGTGGCACAGCCATTGAGATGGTCATGGGCTAATCTTATATGTATGCTGCTAACATGATTAGTGTTTTCCACACATTTATGGAAGCTCTGACATCTGTTGGGAACTATTGCCCATAAAATGTGGTGGTTTGTGGAAAGCAAACTCTATCCCATCTGTTGAAAATAACTATTACATCAATTCCTGTTGCTCCAGAGAAAGGAAACATGGGAGAAGGTCCCTTTCTGTCCCATTTGCAGCAAAAGTATTTTTAGACAAGGAGTCAGCATTAAAGAAAAATAATCTTGGAAATAATCTTTAGCTCATTAGTAAAGTTGCTGGGGTGTGGCACGAAATTCACATTTGCAGCTGGTATGAAAAATGTGCTAGTTGATATAGTCAATGTAAGATTTATGATATCCTTAGCTATTCATTTCCTCATAACAGTTTTGTAAATAATGTGATACTAGTTTATAGAAAACAAACAGCTCTCACATTAAAATTATAATTTAATTAATATCCTTATAGAATATTAATTAAAATATATTCATAATTAAGAAATGTAAAGCTAAGTCAAGTTAAACAGCCAGAATTGTGTTTGCAGCTTAGAAAGCCAACCATATCCTGGGTTGCATCAAAAGAACCATGGCCTGCAGCTCAAGGGAGGTGATTCTGCCCCTCTACTCTCTCAGCCTGTCTTCCCTCATCGGAGAGGTGCTCCAGCCCTCTGGTCATCATCGTGGTCCTCCTCTGGACTTGCTCCGAACAGGTCCATGTCCTTCTTATGTCAGAGG
>KZ505896.1:60222-89505 GCA_002844005.1 Limosa lapponica baueri
TAAACTAGACCTTTAAATGTGAGACGAGAGAATTTTACACCAATCATAATAAAGGTATTTGTGACTAGAGTCACTCAAACTCCACCTTGAAGGTAAAAAACAGTACAAAAATAGCCCAAGAAAGGGGGGATACTAGGAAAGACACTATCGTGAACAAGACAGGGAGGATCCCATCACGGACTGCCTTTGACTTCCGTGACCGGTCGACGGGCTGAGCCTTTCTTTCCCCCCATAGGGACGCCTTTGCATAAGAGACTATATTGAGTGTTTCCTTGAGAAACTTAGAAATCTCTCTAGAGGGTTACCTTTTACTTTTATAGACAAGCTGTATTGTTTGTAACTTCGTCACGTGCTTGTACCATTAACAATATTTTTATTTCCACATGCTTTGCAGACAGTGTATTTATCACAAGCAAACCAAAAGAACCTTTATATCTGTTGGTTAAAATAAACTGCACTGCTGAAGTAGCTAGCCATTTCGGTTTCTCATTGAACACTACCAAACACCAGAGTGTGCCCGTGCTAGTTCATGAGCATGACTAGACTGCAGGTGCAGTCCACTATTAGTGTACCCAGAATCGTGATAGTTTAACATATTAAATGCAACTAGATGGATAGTGGTGAATTGGGCATCACTCAGAATTTAAACCTAGCCGCACCTAGCCTCCCACCTCGGTGAGGAGTGTTAGAACCCAAAGGGGTTTATTTTCTGCCAAAACTATTTTGCCTCTTAACTCAACAGGAGGGTGCACTTGATTCCACTGTTCATGTCATTGGTGAAGATATTGAAAAGTAGGAGTTTTGAAACCTGTAATAACAAGAAATGTAACTATTGTAAACACAGGTAGGGTTAGTATCAGGTGACTATAGTAAACACTGCTAACTGGTGGATAATTACTGTCTTAAGAATACATGAATTACTAAGTTTTAATAAGTGTAATAACTGGAAATAAATAGCCCTAAATGTGTCATCATCCACCTGATTCCTTTTATTCCTATTCATCCCTTTTAACATGAAAGTATTTTTAATTAACTATATATTCATTTTCAAATACTGAAGCTTATTATATTCAACCTCTCTGAATGTATATTCTTCATATCAAATTTTTTTCCACTATTGGCAGACAGAATACCATTTATGAATGAGGCATCACAGGATAAACAGTAGATATAATGGTACAAATTGAGTGACAGGACAAAAACCAGTTGTTGAGTACGTATGAGTATTCATACCACTTAGATTACAGAACAGTAACTAATTTTGAGTATACAGAAGAGATACAGAACATTAAAACAGACTTAAGCTTCAGGAAGCTCATTGAAACCTGTGTTTAAAGTAATGAGAACGAAGTACATCAAAAGCAATTATAAAAGCCTACTAAGGTTTTACTTTTGTGTCCAAAAATAATGCCCAAAGAAGCAATATCTAAAACACCTTATGAATCACAGAAGTACATTAGCAGGGGGAGGTAACACTTTAGCACAGTAAATAGTAACATGCATATTGAATCTAAGAATCTGCTATGGAAAAAGAAAATTGCAGAAAAAGATTATTCAGCCTCAACACTGACTTTCTTCTTTAGTTTCTGTCACCTCCAAATTTACTCTTTTCTATGCTTCCATTTTAGTGCTTTGAGAGCTTTATATTATATGATGGCACCATGAGATCAATTTTTCTGAAATAATAGGACTAGAGACAGACTGTCTGGCTCTGGGTCCAAGAGGTACTGTATTCAAAAAAAAAAAGTTTGAGATCCCTGCAGAATCACTTCACATATGGCAATACACAGAGATCATCTGAGGGTCTATTTGTGCTGCCAAATAGAATTTCTTTATAGTATAGATATGTAATAACACAAACCACAGGAACTTGAAGCAGACAGAGATTCTAGAACTTTCTGGCGCTAGAAATCCTGAAAATCTGTATCTATAGAAACCAATCAGGACCAGAAAAATACAACCACTGCAAAACATACATGTAAGTAAGTAAAACTTTAGCCAAAATTCCAGTGGAAAGTCAGATAATGTTGACTCATACACATACAGAAAATACTGAATTTTTTGACTCATACACATACAAAAATAATACAATGGCTAAGGGGCAGGAGGAGTAAGAGAAGGTGAAGTGTTTTTGTCTGAAAAAGGCAAAGAAATGTGGAAACTAATGTTGGATGCTTAATCTATGCACGACTAGTTTTACTTAATTACTTCTTTTTGAGCTTGAATTTTGGAAAGCATCCTATGCCATTGCAGTCTAAAGGTAAAGGATGAGATGGAAGAAAGGAGCTTCAGGAACGACTTGCTTAGTCTGTGGCTAACAAAGAGGAGAGAAAAAAAGGAGTGAAAAATTACTGAGGGAACAGAAGCATTCAGTCCATAGTCAGAAAGCAATTTTCAAGACCTTCACTGGTGAGCAGAGTAATATTTTAAAATATTTACTATTTTTTAGTTCTGATAATATTCATATACTCACAGTATGTTCACATATAAAGTCAAATATAGAAAAGCTATGGGAAATTAATAATTTGATTCTTTCTGATGCCTTAGGACCTACTTTCTTCACAAATAAGGTAATCATTAAAAAACATGTAACATAAAGGGATCAAGAGAGTCCCTCCAGAGGCCTTCTCTCAAATCTCTTAAACACAGATAAGGTTCAAACTGTTGTTTAAATTTTGGGAAAGCGTAAGTGTAAGTACTGAGTTCGTCTCTTAATGACAAGAGGAGAACTCAAAAATCAGCAATGAATATTTGCTTGAGAACCTACTGGATAAAAGTGTGAAGAATAAAGAAACACAGCATACCTTACCTTTTTTTCCCGGAAATGTTAAACAAGTTTCACAAATTTATGGAAACTTATTTTATGAAGTTTTTCATAACAGAAAAATACCATTTTTCTATTGTAATCTTAGCAAATTTATAGATATGTAGGTATTGTACAATGACTTCTGTTGAGCAGAACAGAGTCTCTTAGGAGTGCTAACGAAGAAGCCCATGCTAAAAAATGTTTGATATATAGTTGGCACCAACCTCTGTACCATTGTCTAAGCCATACTGATGAAAGTTTAAATGGATAGAAGTGACAGAATTTTGTCTATAAATACTTCTGAAATTTAATGACCTTGCAGAATTTTATATGATGGAATCCTTGAAGCACAAACTTTAACACTTTTGCACAATATTCAAAAATCAGATAGGCAATAGCATTTCAAGACAAAAAGAGCTGACAGACTCATTTCAGTCACATCAGTAGACTCCCACAACTTGTGTTTAATGCAATCTGTTTCGCATTCTTTAGCTGCCAGAACTTTTCATTTTAGCACGTAAATGATTATAATGTAGGGACATCAGTAACATTCCAGTGCAGCCTATGGGTTAATACAGTTTGTTTTAAAAAAGTACAAAGCATTCAGGCTCTGTCTTACCATTTTTATGCTTCAAATTTGTATTTTTGATCCATGGACTACACTAAAAACTCAGCTGGGGAAGCCCTTTGTAGAGATTATGTGAGTGACTGCTGCATTTACTGCTCAGTCAAGCACTAGAATGCACACCCTTAAGACAGATTCATCAAAGCTGTGATTATTCAATCCACCAAGGTGCAGAAGAGAGAGCAAGAAAAATATGTGGGAGAGATCTCAATCTGAGCAAACACCATTCCAGACTTCTGTATTAGAAAGCAATTTCAGTAGGATAAATTGAAGACAAACCATGGGATATATCTAACCTCATGTGATAAAATATAAATATTTCATTGTTGTGTTTCTGCAAAAGGAATCTTACAGTTTATAAAACATAATATTTGCCTCTGTGAACTGGACTTCTTAACACTCCCCTCACCCTAATTAAATAAATGTAATTTGTTTTGAGAGGGAAAAAGGTACTTTAATGTTTTATCACAATATGACTGTAAGGATTTTTCTGTTTAAAATTGCTGATTTTGCATGCTTGATCCCCACAGAACATTATAACTTGTTCTACATTAAAAGATTCAATTCCCAAAGTGTTAGAGATTCAAAGTTTCAGACAATGGCTGAAAGAAGAGAGTTGCTACTTGTGTTCTTGTGTTTTTACAGTGTGATAAAAACTTAGTATAGGGAAAAGAGAACAGAATTTTGAAGAGTAACAGGTTTCTCTGGATTTGAAAAAAAAAAAAAACAACAGTATTTTAAAACTCCATGACAATGATTACACTTGTGCATATGGTGTACTCAGCTGTATGGATATCAGAATAATTTCAGCACCAAAATAGGCTTTTCCTGAATCTTCTTTCAGACAGATTGCTGCTGCTAAAGATACATCAAGAGTACTATTAACATCAAGAATTATGTATTATCCAGTCAAAGCTGTGATTGGCAGGAACTACCTGAAATTTTAATACAGTTTTTAAATTTGCCTTAAATGTTGGTATACTTTAGATTTAAAATATCTAAATCCTACTTTTCAGTGCAGAGGAAGAGTGTTCTCGAAACTTATGTTAAGATAAACCAGCACTCTTCATAAATTTACAAAGATTTAAATAGTTTCACAGCATTGTCTATAATTAACACTAGTGAGTTTCAGAAGTTTATTTTATCAATTGAGAATTGAGAGGCAACGTATAAGAATGAAACACCAAGTCTGGGATGGAAAGAAGATAGCAATATTTAATTTAAATGTGGTAACAGCTGCAACATCTGGAAGGCCCAGCGCATATAACGAGTAGCTTCCAGATGCCGTAGGTGTGGCATAGTGTGAGTGAACTTGGCAATGTGCATGATGAAGTGGATTATAGTCCTAAAACAGATTCTTGATTAAAATTTAAATAAAGAGTGGACGCAGACTTTTCAGTATTGAGTAGCTTCTATGGAACATTTAAAATGAAAAGGCCAAGGTACTCAATGACTTCTTTGCCATGGTCTTTACTGGCAAGACTTCTCTTTACTGGTAAGTCTTACCTTTCACAATGCCAGACCCCTGAGGCCTGGAGTTAGGAAAACCTACCTCAGACAAATACCTCTCACTTGAGTTAGTCTACTTCAGTACGTCTCCACTTCCTGTTACAGCTACTTTCTCTGCTAAGCCTTTGTCCAAGCAGAGTAAGAAAACCAGATATAACTTCAGAAATATCTTTCAAGAAATTGATATCTCATTGGACAGTTTAACTATGTAAAAATATACACCCTTAATTTGCATGGGAGTTGGAAAACCATAGGCAATCCTGTGCTTAGACTAAATATGTGTTTATTTACTCTAAAATAACAATAAATGAAGCTAAAAATAATAGTTTTAGTCTGGAATACAGGATTCTTAAGAATGACAACAAACTCTGACGGATTTATATTCTTGTCAGATGCATCTTCTTACTGAGTTTCTGGAACTGCCTACTAACATGTCATCATACAGAGAATTGTCAGCCAGCCAATATGATGAACCAATCAGAGATAGAAAAAAATTTGGCTTTCCACCCACAAAACAGATCGCTCACTCAAAGTGAAAGACTGTTTCAAAGCACTAAAGACAGCTATTTAAGATTCACAGTAGTATAACAAAGAGAAGACATCTCCTTTGTTGAAACAACCATGCCATAGGAAAAAATACATCAGTTGAGAGCTGTAAACTAGCATATCTGGCTGCAAAACCTAATGTAAGAGGTAAAATTGTTCTTTGGCTGGTTATTCAGGAAATTCCATGAGACATGGGTTAAGTATATTTATAGACAAAGTTGTAATGTTCTAGTGTCACTAAAGCAGGAATTAACTTTCTCTAGAACATGACACTTCTTGCATGGCTCCAAAACTGTGGTAAGTTATCTGTTAATAGCAGAAAGAGATATTTCTTACCCTATGGGTTTTGTCCCTCAAGTTAAAACGGTCTGGCTGGCAGAAAATGCCTCTGTGCAAGCCAGAAAACCTGGAACCATTTAAAGCAATAGGAACTTGTGAACAAGATTTCACTTCAAGTGCACATTCTGATCACCTCTAAAATGCTCTCTGCCTTGATGCTCCTCCTGTATCAAACTAACAAAGGAAGTTTAACAAGAAATCTGATTCTTTTATTGGTTGGACTCAAATGTGATTTAATCTTGTTTCTTCTTCCCCTTTCTTACCTACAGCTAGACCCATCTGTGAAGCATCTGATATATTCCACTTACCACAGGGTTTTGAATTGCTTTGACCTTTTCAACATTCTGTACTTTAATTGGTTAAGCCATTCTGTGGTTTCCCTACAGGTTAGATGCCTGCTGAGAAGGAAAAGTGGTGGAAGAGAGCGTCCTGTAGTATTTGTGAACACTGAAAAGGTCAAAGCTGTATAGATCACTCTTACGCATTAGAGAATGTAGAAGACAACAAAATCTCCCCTCTCTGCTCATCTGGTAAATCCTGTGATGTGAACGAAAAACAAGATATATTAGTATCTTATGGCAATCACAAAGATGATCGCAAATAGTTTTAAATATTCCTACCGTGGTTACAATTCTGTGATCTTTTTGCTTGTGGAATTCATTGAACCTGATGAGCAGCTACGTAAAATGCCTGGTAGGAAAATCAAGCTAAAGTACTGGGTAATTAATACTGGTTTAACCTGCATGAACATTTTAAAGAGAAGTTTTCAAAGGGCAAAATAAATTAGCATTCTTTAAAATGTATTAGTAATGTTATCTTATTAATATTCTTTACAGAAAAATACTTAAAGGATATTACCTACCTACTGAGTTAGTCCTATGCTGCTATCTAGAATATTCTCATAGTTTCTTTACTTTTTTCCTTTTCATGAAGGGAAAGAACAATATTTTTACGAATGTTGCACTTTCCTGCAAGTCTTATGTGTCTTGGTTTCCTCTTGTAGAATTGGAAGTGGGTCTTATTTTAAAATAATCTCATTCTATATAGTATTTTATGATAATTCACAGTGCAATCGTGTAGCTAAAAGCATTGCCTTACATGTAGTTTTATAACTTTTTACTGTCGTCAAAGCACAGTTACAGGAAATGTGGATACAAGAGTTCCCAAGAGTCATAAATATGACAGGTAATCCAGCCCTTGACTGGATAGACTGCATATCTATGAAATAATATTACAATATTTCTTCATATCTGGAATTTGGGTTCAAAATTATTTATCAAAAATATCAAGTACAGTCTCCAATTTCAGATATTAAGTTGAACAAATAGGCATGAAGATGAACAGATTATGCGCTATAAACCACTAACAGAAGTAGCTCTCAAAGACCCCGATACCTTATAATTAATTTTTTAAGCACATTATGTAGTTTTCCTACAAGATACCTTGAGATAAAGTGAAAGATGATGCTGGTATTAAACAAAAAAAGAAGGAATTATTTTTTTCTGTTGTTGAATTTAATGTGACCTGTCAATCTAATTATGGAGAGACAATTCTACAGTTGGTGGCAATTCTCACAGTTGGTTTCTTTTTTCAGATTCATGCTACTTGATAACATGTAGCAGAGGATAAGACTAGTGAATATATGCTACTGGGTTTATAGCAACAAGAAAATATAGAGAATTCAGTGTGAATAGAATGTGTGAGAGGTTTAGCTTATTTTGCTTGTACAACAAATGCTTACTAACGACAGGTCTTATTCACAAAATCACAAAAACTATTCACAACAATTATTGATTTCACACTGTTTTGTTTCTTAATAGATGTAAAACATAATGCAAAGCAACTAGTTCTACTGGCAGTCTCTGGGTAGGGATAGAAGTGTCAAAATGTTTTCACAAGGAGCAACAGCAAATGACTGAGTAAGGCAAGGAGATGTTTGTGAACTCTGCACACAGAAAAGTCCTGAACAGTTCCAACAATCATCTTCATGAATAGCTGCACAAAAGGCTTATATGCAGCTTAAACAATTACAAAAGCAGTGACTGATTGGTTTAGCAGGGTTGCTGATGAAAACCTTTACTCCAAGATTAATAAATGTAATCCATGTAAACAAGAAAACCAGTATTATACTTCCACTTTGATTTTCAGTTTTAGAATACCTCTAGAGTTTAAGTTATCACAATTCATAACTGTTCAAAGACAGAGTTGGGGGACTGCAGGGAGGGTTGGGGTGGGAGGAAGAAATCGTTATTTCAATTTCTTCAAGAAACTGACCAAGCATGGTTTGGTCTAACAGCTCTTGCCTGAGTTAGTTAATGTGCAAATGAGGATTCAGCCAATTTGATCTCCTAAGCTGACTAGCATCCAGGCAGAGACAAATGAAGTACCAAGTTTTGAAGAGAGAAATTGAAAAATACTGTCTGAGATTTTAGAAGGTCTAGAAACATTATTCAGGATATTGAAAATGAAGGTTGCTATATTTCTGTCCATACGCTCTCTGATCAAGCACTGTATTGGTGGAATGTTGGTTTATGATTGACCAATATGCCCAATATGATTCCTGTATATACACATATATAAAGGTCTGCCACCAACAGGAAACGTGAAGTAAAAGGTCTGAGATACCAGATTTTTCTGCAAATCATTGCCTAAATAAAGCTAGAGGGAGTTCAAGGGACCACAGGACCAGGGTAGGAGAAAGACAACTTATTTTGATAAGCATAGAAATAATGTTTTTGTAAAATATTATTTTATTACTGTTGTAAAGTTCATATCACTTACAAGTTTAAAACATAATCTTATGAGGCTGGAAAATAATATGTTATTTCTAATGAGAAATAAACCACAAGAGGCAGGTAACCATCCCAAATAATTAACCAGGAAGTCTTTCAGTAATGGAAAACATCAAAAGGTTAATACTTGGGGTGAAACACATTGATCGACTCCTTTGACCTCATTCAAAGGCCTTACATGGGGGGGGACCCTGGAACTGCATCAACCAACTATCCGATTAGGCACAGAGCAGAACTTTAAAAGCTTTGACGGTCAATAGACTGCCAGGCAAAAGTCGGGGGGGGGGGTGTGTGGAAACTGGCAGGTTTCTCCATCTAGGAAGCCAGCAATTATTTGGAGTGCCAGGTATACATATAAATTATTTTTTAATATGTTCTCTCCCAAGCAATTTTGTTCAGAAAAAATGAATCCTTCGATTTGTGCAAGCTGTCACACAGACTTTGACATTGTCATGGTGTTTCAGAAAATAGCGTAAGTATTGACAGAAATTGGATCCTGCAGAGAGAACGGAGGAATTCAGAGGTTGCTGGAGAGCTCAAGGGAGCCTTTAAGGGGTGATTTCAAGTAGAAATGTGTTTACCAGACTAGTAAATGGGTTAATACAATTTGTTTTAAACAAGCACAAAGCATTGGTGCTCTCTTTCACCATTTTTACGAAATAAAACTTTTGTCAGTATGGCTCAGACAACAGTACAAGAGGTTGGTGCCAATTACACATCAAACATTTTTTAACATGGACTTCTTCATACCAGACTAACCATGTAAATTCTATTATAAATATAATGCTTTCTCATTCCATCTTCACATAATGTCATTCCATGAATTTATAATGATTTCCCAAGACCATCTTTTGTTTTATTCTACTATTTGATTCCTCAGGTACAGATAAGACCTACATGTTAATCACAAGAAGCAAATAAGATTTTTACAGGATTGCTTTACTTAAGGTATCATTAAAGCTTCTAACAGAGAAAAAAAGCAGAAATACTATATTCATTTCCCTTACTCAGTTTCCTTATCATTCAGAAATATTTTTTGTTTAAAAGCACTTTTCTGAGGATCTGCGGATCCTTTTTCACAGAAAGTTTTCCATGAGTTTAAGAATAAGGATATTTTCTGAATATTTCTCAAAACTAGCTTTTTCAAGACAGATCTTCACTCATTCCCTCTGCTACAAAATCACAATCCCACAAGTCATTTAATTTTGTACACTATTTCTCAATTTTCTGCTGACAGTCCTAGCATGATGCAAAAACTCCAGTCTCTAGGTAATGCTGGTAAAACACAAATTTTAGCACCAATTGTTGAGGACCTTCTTAGATATAAGAGGTATTCCCAATAAAGAATGTGTCTGGCAAGATTATGCTTACTTAATCTTGGATAAAGCATAGAAAACATCCACTGGTAATGGTAAGAATCCTATCTTAGAAGGAGAGCAGATGAGCATGTTTTCCATAAACAATATTAAACATTCTTTACTTATTATTGTCAAGTTATAACAACAGAGCCGAAGAATGTATGAAATATGTAGTACATGTATAGTTACTACAAGAGAAAATTAGTAACATTGGTACTAGGGTATGCAAACAGTTATTTTTGCATACCTACTACTAGGCATGGGAAACTGTTAAACCTGGCACATAAGACAGAGAAGCCTTTTATATCTGTGCAAAAGGCACAGCTGGGGATGTGAGGGATGGCTGGGTTTTGCAGGTGGTTAAGGGTCGACTATGTGAGACTCAACTAAACTTCCCAGATAACTGGAGGTAAACACTAGGGACTTTTGGGGAGGTAAATCTCACAAGGCCCATAGCATCTATATTTATGTACTAAGAACACATTACACAGTGACATGTCATGTCATGTCATGTCATGTCATGTAGTAATATCATAAAAAGCTGGTAATGGTATTAGAAATGCCAAATCACAAAATCACAGAATATTATCACAGAATATTAATGATTGGAAGGGACCTTTGAGATCATCGAGTCCAACCACAAAAAAAAAAAAAAAAAAAGTAAAGCTAGGATGAACGGGGAAAACGTAATTAGGTGTGCATTGTTTATTTGGCAGGAGACAAGATTTGAGAAAGGAAGGGGTCAAGCTGGTTAGTTGAACAACAAGAACTGGAAAATAGAAAAAGAAGAACAAAAATGGGCAGTTCAGTGTGATTAAGCTGCATGGTCTGTGCTGCCTTTACGCAGATGGAAGTACAGACATTGCTCTGTGTTGGTGTCTGCCTGCTCCTCTGACCAGAGCTCTGTGGGGCTGGAAGTAGACCCACTGTTTTAGACACCAGCAAAGTGGGCTCCAGTGGGCCAAGAAGGAGACCACTCCCGAACTGCCAGGTCTTGGCTTCCTTCAGGACACAAGTAGAATGACTCATCCTCTGTAATGCTGTTACTCCAGGCTCAGAAGAAGACTGGTTTTCAAAACAGAGATGAAATCAGCATATAGGTTTCTGCGGTATATCTATATGTAGGGAGAAGTTTTAATTCTGTCATTTAAATTACAGTGTATAAAGCAGTACTGACATTAGTCTTCAGGAAGAAGATGAAAACTGTAAACTACAGTGCCCTTTCCCTAACTACAGCACTATTATTAATGATGTAAAAATATCTACACAGTACTCTAAACCTACTGACTAATGTATCAGAGAAATAACTACCTTGCAAAGGAAGAAATGCATTAGTGAAAAAACAAATTTCTGTTTTCCTGCCGAACACTGTAACAGTCACTTTAAAAACATTTATAAAGACTTGAAATAAAGTAAAAGTATGTCCTTGATATAGTCTATTCCTGAAATAGTCTACCTATCTGATAATCTCAGAATGTGAAGTCAATCTTTACTGAAGTAACATTCCTGAAATTCACCATGACCCTTCTTTCCTCTTTCTCAGGAGGTAAAAAGAAAGATTATAGTGTGCAAAAATATCAGATTACCAAAAACTCTCATCAGCTATACATAAACACAGTAACTGATCAAATACACGTATGGTAACTACTGCAACTATTGTAAATACAGGTATTGAATAGAAAGTGCAGTGCATAAGGCAAACAAAAGAGATGCACGTGCCACAAATACGTTATTCTTATATTGCAAATATAAAATATAGGAATTTTTAACAATGAAACTAAACTAATTAAAATCTCAAAACTCTGTCAGTCAACAGCCAATTAGTGGTATATCACAGATTTTCATATTTAGGGAAGTTTGCAAATAAAAAATTTAAAAACAAACAAATAAACAAAACCCCAAACAAACAAACAAAAAAAAACAAACCACCACACAATGCCCAAAAATTCAAACAAACAAAAAACATGAAACAATTTTCTGAAACGAAAATTAAAATTATCAACTGTATAAGGCAGAAGCTCTACGATCTTCAAAATCAAAAGCTACAATGTGGAGCATGAAAACACATTTAGGTCACCAGCATATAACAGTCTTTCATGTCAGAAATAAAACACAGACAGAGAGAGTTACTACTCCAAGATAAGCAATTTAATGAATACAGGATTACAAAAACCTAAATCGTGTTTATGATTTGGCTATAGAGCCAAAACTTTAGTTTTCCTGTTCTTATAACCTCACTGTTCATTTGGAAGTCTTTAAATCCATATTGCACAGACATAAGTTAATTTCTTAAAGCATGGGAGCACCAGCTTCTTAATTATTTTAGGAGTCCTCAGAGTTGTGCCTCCCCTCCTACCTCTGTGCAGCAAGACATGAAGACAATATGTGCCAAACTGTGCTCCTTCCACTTTTCCCTTACTGTTTCAGAGTGCAACCCAACTCAGTATTGTAAACAAACCACTTTTCTTGTGCTTGCTTATCTTTCATTCCTCTATGAAATGTATATTTCTTCCTGAAAGGAAAGGTTCTCCTTATCTGCATTTGCTATTTTCCATTAAGCAAGAAGTCAGACTAAGAGACATCCACATTTTTCCTATAATTCTCTGTAATTTAAACTATAAATTTTATGACAGCGACCCCCAAGAGCTGATTCAGTATCATAAACAGAAAACATGGCAGAGAGATCAGCAGGACCAAAAGGAAGCAGAAGATCCTTTCTGAATCCTAGCAATATCCTTGAGCAGACAATGAGGGTGTGGTCACTGCCAGGTTGATATAGATGGTCCCTGCCTTCAGGTGAGTGCCTTCTGTCTAGCAAAGAAGGCTGTGGTTACAGCTAGCTGTTGGTGCAGAACTAAACCCAAGATTTTGTCAACTCTTAATAACTGAGGTTCCTAAAAGCCCTTCACATGTCAATACATACCCACAGAAGTATGAAGAGGATGATCAAGTTCACTCAGATTTGAGCCACTCTCAGATATTTCTCTCCCTGCACTGGAAATAGAAATGTAATGTGAACAATGTATTATTTTAAGCATCTCTGATAAATGCCATGGCAGATTAATCTGGGCCTAAATAATTACCATACATCAAGTTTTAATGAATTTCCATCCTTAGAAGAAAGAAAAAGAATCAGCCACCTAGTCAGATATCCACCAAGAATAACATCAGTACATACAGTTCTGCCTTGGAGCAAGAGGATGGACATGAAGATCTTCTGAGGTCTAGGCCAGCCTTATTTCTTATGGTTGTGAAAAATAATAAAATAAAAATTATTTTCTATGTCTTTACACATTTGAATTTTCTGGGATATTGATTTTTTATCAAAATTAGCTCTTTTTATAAGACTATTACTACTTTTTCAAGACATGGTTGTTTGAGAATTTAAAGTAACTATTTCATCTCAAAAATATGCTCACAAATGTGGACATTTTCATTGGAATAACAATGCCTTTCACTCCCCTCTCTTTCAACATTCATTCAAACAGTACACACAGTTTGACTTTAGATTTGCATTGGGAAAATAAACAAGAAAAAAAAAATACAAAATGACAAGAAAAATATTCAGAAATACAAGCAAGTACTCCTTGTGCCTACTCTGTAATCAATCTACAGTTAGAGTATTGTTCTATAATTTGGAGCCATCTGGAAAAGTGTAACCAACCCAGTATATTATGATCAATATGGGAAATGTATTAAAAAAGCATCAAATTAAAAATATAATCATATTGATGGAGAAGAACGATTAGTAGAAAAGCTGTATTAGCATAACGGGGAAAAAAAAATAAAGGCATTCAGACTTCCTTTACACTAGACAGCAAGAAATAATTTTCTTGTCTTTACACAGCTGGAAAACTTACATTTTCCTACATTTTCAACAGAATACATGATCAACTTTTCTAACACAACAGTAAGACAGAAAATTTGGATTGCATTGAACCTTAACAATTCTGAAATCATGTTTCATTCACTATTTTTGTTCACTCATGAGAAAATAAAATGAAATGTCAAAATGCAAGAATTTCAAAATTAAAATACATTGATTTAATTAGAACCAATTTTCACAAAACCATTTTTAGATGTGCTTTTTTAAAAAATACTCTTAAATTTAGAGTTTTGCAAAAACTGGCCTGCTGTAGATGTTCCTCATCTCAACAAAACAAGGGTAGTAAAAGGTACTTAAGACGGAAAATTTCCAACAACTATTTAATTCCTCACAGGCATTACCAATACATAATTAAAGGAGTATTGATCCCTCATTGAAAACTTTGCACCTTTTTTTTTTTTTCTAAACATAATTATTAACATGTTGGAATTGTATTACTTAGAGATTTTTAGATCGAGAATTGCTGAATTTTAAAATGAAATTCATTGAAGAAAAAAGTATTTAGCTAAAAAATATTCAAAAATTATCATACTATAGGTGCAGGACTGTTCAATCATAAGACTGGGATTTCTTAAAGAAGGTCCCAGAACAACACAATGAATAAAACGAGGTACACTGTGCTGCTTTCTACACACAATTTCTTTATTTAATATGAGAAGCACAGAACCATATAAACTGAACCAAAATGCTACGTGAATAGCCTGTGAGAAATGTTCAATCTTTTAATCTTGTACAAAAGCCACATTTTTCTATTTTTCTTGTCTCTTTCAAGTTGTACAGCGGTGCAGGTATCATTACAGGGCTTTGATGCTTCTTAGGTCAGATGGGAATTTCTCCGTGTCTCAGTGACAGATGATGAGCACACAAGCAAAAACAACCAAGTACAAAATAAATATTAAATTTGCCTACTTATCAGTTCCATTCGGCTATCACAAGCATTGACCGAAACACTGGTGTCTGAACAAATATCTGGTCCTGTATGGTACTTCTCAACCTTTGGTGACCTCTCATAGCTTCTCCTGTATTAATTTTTCTTGAAGCTATATCTACTTAGCCCTAATTATTCCCACTTTCTACACTCCAAAATCTCTTGTATGTTGTACTTTGTGTACTAATTTTCAGATCAAGAACATCTCGACATTGTTACCAAAACCTGTTATGGTACACAAAGCTAGTACCAATATATCCACTGTGAATCTTTCTTTTCACCTCAAAAGTTGATAAAAGTAATTATTTCAAAACTTACACCCTTTCCTGAATGTCTCAGTCATTTTTATTGGAGCTGGAAACAACAAACTTTCAGAGCATCTGGAACTACTGAAAAGGTTGTTTAAAGTGACTTAGAGATAGATAAAGTTTTCAGGTGAGTTGTTAACACCATAATATTATCTTTGCTCAGTGACAATGTTTTAATTTATGTGAAAATATGTTTACAAACCACTCAGGACAGGTGGCATTGTTAACTGCTGGGACAAATACAACAAAAAACTGTTGTCCAAATATAACCTTACCCATTATATTAGCTTTATAAAAACCTTAGATAATTACTTCAGCAATCACATCAGGTAACACCTCAGTTTTGTTTTGTTTTGTTTTTTTCTCCTATTGCCACCAACAGTATGTTTAAGAGGCAACACGTACATGGGTTACACAGTTTAACAGTAAGAAGACTCTAGTAGTTTATTGCCTGTTATGAGTCTCTGTTTTAGTGGCATCACCTTTCTCTTCAGCAGGAGTTTAAAAAAAAAAAAAAACACCAGGTTTTTGCTTCAGCAGTATTATCATACAAAATATGACTGCAACACAGGTTTACACCACACTCTGGGGATCTTCTGGCTAGTGTCATGCTGATAGGCATACACAGCAGAACAAGGCTGTGCAGCAGTGCTGACTTTGGACCAGACACACTCCAGCCAGCAGGATCGTGTCTGAGCTTGTCCATTCTGCAGAGGTGGCTGCTGCTAGCTCTGGAGCAAGAAACCGTCCCACGAGAAAGAGCCTCTGCTATGGTGGCATTAACGTCTCCATACATCACCATGAGAGTGCAAGTAGACATCTTTCCATTTAAATACTCCTTTGCAAGTCAGAGCTTTTATTTTCACTGTGAAATAATATAAATATGCATGTCCATTACAGCAGCCAGTAATGTATGCCTGTCCTTCCTCTTTGTGCTTCTGCATAGATCTTCTGCATCTGTGGACGCAACTTCTTTCATCAAAAGGGGCCAACCCAGCCCCACTGGGGAAAAAAGTCCACCGAATACAGATATCTGTCAGACCCAATTAGGAAGATATAACGTTTCTAAAGCTAATATTAACATGAGGACAAAACAAACCCTAGCAGGTGCACATAAGAATGAAAGGAATCAGAACTTCCCAACCTGTCCTATTATGTGAGACTGATGTGAAAATGCTCAGGTTTTTTTCAAAGTGATAACAGGCATCTAGGAGAAATTCATTTGAAGTACAATTTTTGCCAAATTTTAAACAACACAGCAAATGCACAAGCCACTGACCTGAAGAAAGGGCTACGCAGAATATTAAAAAGATTAAAATAAAATCTGAATTGAAATTTCTTGCTGTCTGTAACTAAAAGTTCCTTCTGGGACATTGAAAAGAACATGGAGTGAATTATACACCTTTGTTTTACCTAGTAGCCTAGAGGTTAGTATCCTTACCTATGACTGGGAAGATCTGAGCATGTTTCTTTCTATGCATTTGCCAATATCCACATCTTTTATCATCCTGACAAATGTGCTAGGCACTCAGCAAGCGATTTAAACCTTGGTCTCTTTCTTTTCCTTTTTTTCTCTTGGCAGTGGTGCATGTAGTACACTTCTGAAATCCAGGACAGAAGCAAGGACTAGTATTTCTGAATGGAGTTTCCTGCATCTGGACCTGTGCGGTTCTCTTCAGAGGGTTGCTGTATGTAACCACCTTCCCTGAAATGAGAGGTCAGTTGCACAGTGGGGAAGTCGATAGGGCTAGGTGTTCGCATAGTACAAAATCCTTATGTGGGAAATGTAAGAATAAAGAATGGCAAGAGAAAGAGCTGGTCAATCCTGGCAAATGCTTTTTCTGAGACACAGTGTAGGAGATTAGAGACGTACATCTACTGGACCATCCAATCTTATTTGGGAGTGAAGTACTCCAGTTCTAATATTTAGAGTAAGCACACAAACCATTTTAATACCTCAGTTCTGATATCTTCAGTACTTGTTAAAGAGATTATTTGATAATAATTTTAACACAGTACTGAAGAGTCAGCAAGTGGAGGGAAAGATTTATTTATGAAGCCTTTGTTTCATTATAATTGCCTACCAACTCCTTATGATATTATACTTCTACTCCACATATTGCTATTAACCTCTTAAAACACTTCCTTTTTAAAGATTAAATATTCAATAGTGACATTAGTAATTTGAGAGGTACTTTTTGGAAAAATCAGAAGTTTGCTTTCCAATTCAAATATGATATATTATCTTCCATAAATATTCAAATTAGTTTCCAAAATCCTATAGGAAATTTAGGACATAACACATTGACATTCTTGGAAAAACACTCCAAATCACATGCATGCTCTTGAAAATTCTGTTCTGTCTTTTTCAATATGTGTTTTCAAAAAGCCAATTCCTCAAATGCTAATTCCAAGCTCCACATCTAGTTTTAACATTCAAAATTTACCATTTTTCCGGTACTTGCTATTTACATAAATTAACCAGCCGAAAGCAGAAGTAACATCATATGACTTATAAAACCAGTCAACACACTCTGAATTATGAATATTTATGGGAAATTCTTTGTGCACTAGACATGAAAGAGAAAATTACACATAGAAATTAATGAATATTTGTGAATAACTCTTAGTGGTGAATTTTACAATCCAGTTGCAAACAACATGTAAAAGAAGAAGCAATGAATGTTAATGAATATTAATTAGTACTCCTTCTTTTGTCTGACATACACACACTCACTGTGCTATTCAGCTCAGTAGTGTAGTTCTACCAGATGGCAAAATTTGGTTCACAATATGGGTAGCAATTCGATTCATATTCACACAGAGCCACATTACAGCGTGCTCTCAAGTAGTGTGTTGAACAGAACATGTATATATGTTCCAACTGCAGTAAGAGAGGTCAAAATACAGCATTAATTCATTGTTTGAAACTGCAAGACTTTTGGCTGTGCTATTTTTTGAAAAGGTCATCCAAACTGTTGGGCATGTAGGCAAGAAACAGAAATTTTAAAACAAGCTTTGAAATAGCTTTTAGCCTGACAAAATTCTGTTTGTCAAATTATCACAAAACTTGCTTAAACTCAGGGGAAAATTTTCATTTAAAATCTATGCTTTTAAAAGCATGTACATCCTGACTATTTCATGTAATCAAAATGATATAAGCAAACCATCTCAGGTGAGCAGGTATAGAAAACAATCTGTAGATCAAAGAACCAAACGAGAATCTGCAGGCTAAATTTCAAAACAGTTTAGGTAATGGGAATCTCACACCTTCCCATAAGAATGTATCATTAGTATTTTCTGCACTGTTTTCTATCCACAGGTTGCATTTGTCCTGATTTCTTTATAACTGGAAACAAAGATTAATAGAAACTATCAGTGTAGCATGTCTTTTTACTTTTGTTGAGTTTTCTTTCTGTATTCAAACTGAAAACTACATCTAACTAACAGTGGCTGAGGTTAGCCTGTGTTTAGCCTGTTATCTTCTTGTTTCTTGCCTGAGGATTCCCAGAAAGATCACCCATTTTTCTAAAAGGGGTAGTAGCTTGCATACCAAAATATTCTGATTTTAACTAAGAATGGAAAGCCAAAAGATCTCTTTTTGTTGCAAAGGGAGGCAACTATAGAAGTTATAATGTATTTCCACTTTGCCAATACGCTAGTCTAATAAGAACTGAATAATTCCCTGAAATACACAGCAGTTTTGATGAATTCACCATTGATGAAGATTCTGAAGATACAAAAAATGTCTTGTGTATCTCTTGAAAAAGTGACAGATACAGTAGTAAATCCTAATTAACAAACACAGCTTTGGGGTCATCATGAAAATTGTGTTGTTCCCTTTTAAGTTACATTTTCATTTACTATTATGGACCCATGTAGTTTCCTAGAGAGAAGATATATCCTTGGTGCTCATGCCTAGCCGTGCCAGTAGAGTTGTCCTTCTCCTGATCTCTCTGTCCTTTTGTCCGTGGTCCCATACCTCCAAATGGATGCACACACTGCTCTCCTTTCTCTGGATGTGACAAGAGGAGAAGAAGCAGCTGACCACTTTAATCTCACTCTGATGCAAACTTGGGACATGATTAGAACATGACCTGCACAGAAGATGATGTTCTCTCAGTTTTTATGCAGCTTCTGGGTGCTGCAGCTGAGATATTAGCCCCAGAGGTGTAAGACTTAAGTTATGTCTTAGGAGTGGTAAAAAATGAAAGTCATCCATGTTTAGAGCTGTATCTGAAGTTAATATATCACAGCCACCTTTTCTGCAGTGAAAAACTTCCCCATTTTTTACTTCAGTTGTCAGGTTGACTCCCTTGAGAACCCATGAGAAGCAAAGCAAAACATCCTATTTCCATTCCATAACATGTTCAACAAAACTACAAAAACAGACTTTTAAACAAACAGTTTTCATATATATTTGCTTTTGTCTAATTTTATGTTTCACTACAAGCTGTTAGAAGATTTCCCTCTTGAATTACAGGAAAAGCTCATATTGTAGGAAAGCTTTTGATACCCGCGTGCATAATTCTCACATTCTCCTGCCTCTCTCAGTAAGACTGATTTTGGTTTTAGGATGGTAGAAATGGGTAGCAAAGGAATCTTAATCTGTGAAATCGAGGACTTAATCATGTCCTAATCCGGTTCCTAACCAAAGAAATTAATTTTCTCTTCTCACATTCAAAACCAACAGGATTACAACACTGTTTGTCATCTTGTTCCCTTGTGCTGTGTGCTTGAAGTTAGCTGCATTGTGTTCTATGTTAAAAACTAGCATTTCACCACCCACATTGCTTGTATCTCTGTCATGCCCTTTTTCAGGTCAGGCTCAGTTTCCCCAAATCAGTCAGGTTCTCTGGTGGAGCATCTTCAGTGTCTTGGAGTGGTCAAAGGCAAGATGCCTAAACAAAAACCCTGAGAAATTCAGGTTAAAACAAACATTCTACTGTCTGAAATCTGGGATACATATCAGCATTCACATAGCCAGATTTTTCATCTTCAGTATTTATCAATAATCCCCTAGTTAATGATGTCTGTACTGGGGTGAACAGAAGAGTCTTAATTTCCTGCTAGATCTTAAAGGTCTGATTCAGATCTTTTAAATTACTTTTTTTTAATGATCTTTTAAAAAATCAGTGTAAGTAAAAGCAGTATCTGACATACAATTTCCTTTTGCAGACTCAGTTTGACAACTATACTCATCAGGTTCTTTTTTATTACTATTAGAAGAATATTAAAAAAATTAAAATTTTAATTAGATTAAAACTTAGCTCAAGAGATGTTCAAGGGCCTCTAAACGTCTGCATGCTAGGGTGGGTACTGTGCATACACCAGACATTCAGGACGGGACTTAAAATATACTGCATCACTAAGAAATAAGAGAAATCCATAAAATTGGATAACCTCAAGCACAAGTTAAAGAATCAGGATCTGACCCTAGTCCTTCTGTCAATCTCTCATTCTTATATTACCGCAGTCAGCAGAGCTAATGAGCAACATGCATTGATGACCAAGAACAAGCTTTCTTAGTTATTATTGGATGCTACAATGGAAATGTTTGCATTTTTATTTCAGTGAGTGTTTCAAGGACTTGGCTCTGTCCTGAACAAAAAGATGACTATTTTAGCATTTTGGGGGAAAAGTTCAAATTATTGGATTTATTTAACCATTATGGTTTATAAAAAAAAAATTAAAAAAAAAATTCTAAAAACACACATCATGGAACCTTTGCAACTTCTAAGAATTCAGTACAGAGTAGGGGGAAAATGTAGGCTTTGAACAACCACAGGCTGTATGATGTAATACATTTATCATAAGAGACAACACTTCTGAAGTGTTTGCAGTTTTCTTCATTCACTTATCAATTACAAAGACAGACGTGAATTATGATCTCAGATTATAGCTCCAGAACAAATGATACAGAAAAATTTGAATGACGTGGATTTTATTCTTCAATGAAAAGTGGCATCTAAACCCAAAATAATTTGTGAGATTTCACACTTCTGAGACACATAGTGGAAATGGGAGATGAGGTAGCAATAAATATAAAATGTAAACTAAGGTGATAGTAACCCCGAAAGAAAATTACATTTACAGGACATTTAGTTGTTGCAGTGCTTTGTGTAATCCATGTTACCATGGTGAAATATATTTTTAGAACTGAAACTATAAAATCTCTTTAAGTTCAGTTTTCCCCAGAACTTCAAATAGTCCTGGAACTTTTCTGCAGACATCTCCTTGCAGCTTTTATATTTCTTAAAATGTTTAGCGCCTACTATGCTAATATGATTGCATTTATTTTACTTTGTGGAGTACATTCTGGCTTGTTTTGTAGTACAGTATATATTGAAATCAAAGTTTCTTTTACCTCTGAAACTAGGTGTATTTATTGTTGCATTAGACAATTACTAGTTCTCACAGAATTAAAGCTCATCTACAGATTACATTAACTGTTTTTTTTATATTGAATGACTTCTTAATATTTAAATTTTTATATTGTTTCATTGGCCTCTTAAAAGCCATTCTTAATATTAAAAAAGCAAAATATAGAAATACAATGTTTGAACCATTAGCTAACAAACTATTAGAATTAGAAAGAAATACATCAGATTTTTAGTCCAGCCTACAACAAAATACAGAGCTGAACTTCAAGATTTTTATATAATACCATATGCTTCGAAAACATGACCACATGTCTAGTAGTACAGGTAATGCATGATTTTGGGATATTGCTTAAACAAAGGGAGACGGTTAAAAGACCAGATTTTCTGTGTCCTCCTTCTTGTTTCGCACATCTGATCAAAAAGTATACATTAGACAATAATAACAATATTGATTTTCTTGTATAGTGAGTAGGAGAAAAAAAAAATGTTCAGAAGCTCTAAAGTGTTCAAAAGGAGTGAAAGCCAGTATGCTATTTTCAGAGACTGCTTTCTACGATTCTACAGGAAATGTACAGAAAAAAATACAGGCAACACACCATCAGACTCACTCCACTCACGCAACCCATTGAAGACATTTGTCTATTCAACAAATTCATACATTCCTGTATTTCAGACGAAGAGACAGAGCTGGTTCCAGAGATCTGAGGTCCTCCAAGGAAGCACAGGACCACCCAGTACCCCTAGAGCTAGGCAGTGTCAGAGTTGTCAGAGTTTACAGCTCGTAATCCACATTAGAAACATGAAGCAGGCAGATCATCTTGAGTGTAAAATACTCCAGTGTAAAATATCTGTTTTTCTAACTGATCATCTCTTAGGAGCAATTTGAGATACAAAGCACACAGCTCAATATGCTGATTATGCTATGCCCTTTGCAGATACTGCTTTACAACTGATGTAAATGAGATCATCGACAGATATGCTACATTGCATTAGTTCATCTGAACTACAAATAAAAATGTGTATTCTCAAAAAACATGGGACATTTTAAGGCACTGCCATTCATAATGCACAGAGAATGCACAGGCTGTATCTGTAGATGTAATACCTTAATAAAATCTCATAGCACTGTTTGTTCTGTGCATAGTCAATAACTGCAAAATGCAGTACTTGTGGGAAGTGTTGCTTTGCGGAAGCAGGAGAGCCTTTCTTCTCAGAAATGCTTCATCTACATATTCAGTTACACATACTGAGTTTTGTGACGAACATAAAAGTTGACATAAAAGTTCAGTGTAGAACGAACACAGCTAAAAATGAGTTAGCTGTGTATTTTATATATATATATATATGTTTCCATCAATTGTGAATCCTGCCACAAATCCTCCAACAGATAATGAAAATACAAAAGTAACACTATGTTCTAAAGACTGAACCATTGCATGAATGTAACTGAAGAAGAAATTTGTGTAAAAAGAAGTTTATTGCTAACTATGATGGTTTACAGTTCAGACCTCTTCTTAAAGGAGAATGAGAGCAAATTCAAGTCAGACTATAACTTACACATTCTTTGGATGAACTGAGGGCTTTGAATTTGAACCTCCTTAATTACTTTACAGAAAAATTATCTAGTACCATTGAAATTCTCTCCTGCTCTGTTTAATTGTAATAGACAGATGAGCAACTGAGACATCAGGAGGCAGAAGTTTTGCTAAATGCTACCCAGCAAGCCAAAAATGATGGGAAGAGCAGTAATCAACCAACTATCCTACAACACACATCCAGTAGTGTTTGCCTGAAGACATGTGAAGCATTTTATAGTATTTTTTTCATGGTTATATTTCAAAAAAGTATCAACAAATTAAAAAATATTTTCTTGTATGTATGAGAATAAGAAATATTTAACAAAATTACATTTGCACTGAGAATAAATTCAATCAATTGCTACCCATGGGTCGGTCTGGACCAGCTCAATGTAATTTGCTCTTGCTTTCCCTCTGCATTTTCTTTCCTCAGCATTTCTATGTAGTTATCCTCTACATAGAAAAGACAAAATTATTATAGACAAAAAAATCAGTACTGGTAGGGACTACAACATCCTTAGTGTCTACATACTGGTATTTCAAGATCACCCAGGCTTGTTCGGGTTATCAGAAATATTATGGGAGAAGAGTGCATGTGAATAGTGTGTGCACATCTGTGTAGAAAAATACCATTTCTGCTACCTATATTTGTACTCATTTTGGAGTCCAGTTAGTATTTTCCCTAAATTCAGTCCTTAACATTTATACATTCACAGTCAATAAATTTTGAACATTTATCATGAGGGTGGAGAATTCAGAGCACTAAGATTTCGATTTGTTTTCTGCTGAGCCAAGGCTTTTTATAAAAACAAGAGCTTGCAGAACTCTTCGATGCAGTGTTAATCTTTCACACAAATAATGACTCAAAACTAAATCAACATCTGAATTTTGAGACAGTTTTAAGAGTCACCCAACAAAAACAGAAACAAATATTAGTCCCTGTCAGGAAAAACACATATTTTCTTAGGCAGGTATTTAGATTATTTTAACGTGATCTTGAATGTGAAATTACCTATATGCCCACAAATGCTCCACAGTAGCATTTTCAAAAGGCTATTAAAATTCATAGAAATCTCAGATTTATGTATCTTATAGCTGTTTCAGCTTACAAAAAGGAACACAAAGCTATTTCATTTAAAGCTTTTTTGGTCTGTTCCTTTGGGTCAGAGCTCTACAACTCTTCTTTTGACACTCGTTGCCAATTCCCACATATTTCCACCCTTAAGAAGAATGTCCTACAATTTTTCCTCCCTTCCTCCTTCACCCAGTCTTTTTTTTGAACTCAGTTTACTAAGAAAAACTAAAGAGTTCCCCAATCTCCTCTTTCAGGCTCAGAACTGAGCTCTTTTGTTCCTTGATTCCTTCTCTTCCTAAGGGTGGCAGACACTTTTTTTTATCTCCATCTTTACACACAGTACACCTGTCAGCTACATTAATATTGCCTTTGAAGGACACGATTAATTACCAACTTATAAACGTAATGAGTAACTCTACACTAGCAATCATCAAAAGGGTATGAGAAGAGGGGAACACAAACACACCATCAAGCACACCAACAGATTTTAACAAAAACAGCTTTATTTCAAGATTCCATAAATGTCTGAAACTGTCCAGGAAAGAGATAAAAGTTCGTAAGTGGAGCAACATATTTTTGATCAAGTCGCAGTCATTTTATTCATGCAGAAATCAATAGTACACATTTACATTTATACTACAGGGAAACTGCTTTTTAGTTCAGAAGCA
This sequence comes from Limosa lapponica baueri, assembly GCA_002844005.1. NCBI lineage: Eukaryota > Metazoa > Chordata > Aves > Charadriiformes > Scolopacidae > Limosa > Limosa lapponica. Next base: position 85,023 of record KZ505896.1, read on the forward strand.
GACTGATCACAGATTGTCTCGTAGTAGTGGTGTTAGCAATTTCCCTAGACTTTCACTTGTAAAATGGAAGTCCCACAGCCTTCTTTCCACTACTTACTCTGACAGGGAAAGACAGGCAAACATTTGCCAAAGGAATAGGGTATTCAGTGTTTGACAGAAATACAAAAATGTTTCTCTTTCATACATTTTCATTAACTTGAAATAATAAAATGATAAGAAGATCAACTATTTACCTACAGAGTGATTAAAATGAAAAAATATGAAAATATGATTTGATTGCAGTAGTAAATATTTTGATTGTCTCATACTACTAATTAACATTGCACATTTATCCAGTATTTTGCAGTGGATTACATTCATATCTCCTAGTCTCCTAGAAGAATAATGGCATGAAGATAATCTATTTTAAAAAAAAAACATAACTGACTTGTGGCAAATACTAGTATTTTCTACTTAGCCTCAAAACCAGAATTCAAACAGCTCTTTGTTTAAAATGAATAAGTTATGATTTCCTCAATATTATTGTTTGTTCCCAGAGAAATATCAGAATGGACATATGAATATTCTTTAAGAATGACAGCTGTAGTAGAAATCACCTTTAAAAACTGGAAGAAGACATACAGGGTACCAGTATTAACACGCTTAAAAAGCAGGAGAGAAAGCATATCAATAACATTACTGCTTAACAGCACAAAGGAAGCAGTGCTTTCAAATACCAGCCAAACACAGTATATTCTAAAATCTATTAAAGGTTCTAAGTAAGAGAAGTAAAGCTCATAAATAGTATTTTCTACATAATTAGATGTTTGTTTTATTGTATAAGAAATTTATTTTTTTGCTTTGAACATGGTTATTTTTAGACTATCAAGAAAAATGCACAATGTTTAACTGAATAAAGGCATGTTTATATTACAATCTGCTATTCATCTGCTGACATGGTAATAAAACAAGCATATTCCTTCACCCCATTATGAAACATTAAGCACTTGGATGAATAAGTATGAGAAACAAACTACCCTCAGTGCCACAACTACGGATTGAGGAAAATACTTGGGGCACTCCACTCACTGAGCTTGGCCTTTGAGTGAAGGTGATACTTAATCACCAAATACCTTTAGTAGAGATGGTAAACATGACAGAGAAAAATGCCTGTCTGAGTCCAGTACTCTCTGACCAGGTTCTTTTAGCTATTCCACACTTGGAGGGTGTAACATTTAATACCAGATTTACTTATCTGAAGACATCTAATGCTACACAAGATTCCTTTTGCTAGTTGTCTAGTTTTTATACTTTACGTTGTGCTGAGCCATGTGTTCACCCTTCCCATGCTGGTCTGGCCGCCTTCTGGTCCCCTTTGTGTTGAGATAAAGTTAACTTTGTTACAACAACTGTGCTCGGTCACACCCTACATTGTTCCCTGAGTTTCAGTGGTAAATTGTCCTTTCCCTTGTCCCTTGGTCATCCTTCAAATTTAGGTATTTATTAATAATTTATCACTTTCCACCCCTTAGAGTTTAGTCAGTCAAAATTCCCAAGTTAGCAAAGGCATGGAAAAATTTAAGGTTGTTTTTTTTTTTTTTGTCTGAAAATAGAATCTATTTAGAGTTGAACTAGAAGAAAATAATAAGCTTTTAATAAACCCATATCTTACCAAAAGTCTGCAGATTTTCCAGTGGTAGGATATTTGTTTAAACAAAGGTTAGATAGTATTTCCAAAGAAAATTTTCTAGATCATGACAGATATCAGAAATATTCGTTTGCCTTTTTAGCTGATGTGTATACAAAGTTCAATCAAAACTTTGAAACTTAATAGAGGAAAAATACACCTCATTTCTGAGGTAATTCTGAGGGGGTTTTGCATGCAACTGCACTTTATTGCTGTTTTTCATTTTCTACCATAATTAAGCTTTCTCGTACTGGTAGAAGAAGAGTACCTTAAGATGATGCAGATAAAACTTTATGACTAGCAAGAAAGCAGAGTAACTGTCTCAGTACCTTGGGTCCTCAAAAAACCACTGTAGAACAGTTTCTGGTGTCCTTTCTCTTCATTTCACTCTAATAATGCTAGAGGGAAGAAGAGGATCAGAGTGCCAGGCACAGGATTCCGGAGTTCACCTTCTGATCCTTCTCTTCAAAGCATGAGACCACACAGAAGCAGCAATATCTTTTCAGACAGCATGACAGGGAAAGGGGTTTAACACTGCTTAAAACATTTCCCCCAGCTATTGAATTAGGTACTTTGTCTACAGAAATGCCTAGATACATGAGTTGATCCTGCTCCATTTCTCTCTGTAATGCTGCCAGCTTACTGATAGAGTTATGTTACATACTTCAGTATTTCTTATAGAAAAATAAATCCTATCTTGTAAACCAAGCCACGGAGTAGACATGTATCATACATTTCCGTTTTCTACAGATGAAGGATGCTTTTCTCTCTGTCTTTCAAAAAAGAACAGGATGACACTGATTTTGTTCATATTCTCTACTCCTCTCTCACACAATCATATATTTTTGCTGGTAATGAGAAGGCTGCTCTTGCTTTTTAATTAGAAATTGGGGAAAAATGGAAATGCAGATCCTAAACATAAATATCAAGTATTGTAATCTCAATGTTGTCACTCAAAAAGGTTCACTGCTCATAAATGGCCAATAAATGCAATTCACAGAAGCTGGTGCAAAAACATTGCAGACATAGGAAAAGATGAAACATTCTAATTCATTTTGGCACCACCCAAAATATTCAGCTGATGGTAAGATCTCTTCCAAACATGCTTGCATGGCCTTACCTATAAATGTTCTTCTACTCAGTATCTCCAAAGATGTTAATAAAAAAAAAAACTGAATTGAGATAAATAGATTGGTCAATCCATTTCGTTTTGGATGCCATGAAGAGAATCATTTGGAAACAGAATTCCTCTCAAGAATTCACTGTAGGTAGAAAAATCACAGACAGTTCTTATTTATGAAAGTAAGTCTAGAGAAAACTGGATTTCTTTTTAACCATTGGTATACATTTTTATAAAAAGCTGTTGAAATTAATCAGGACAGAATCTGGGTGGCCCTACTTTATCTACTCTAAAAATCTATTCCTATGTGGAGGAAAGGACATTGTCCTACAGCTTTTAAAAAATTCTATTAAATTTCTGCTGCAGAAATGTGTCAGTTTAAGAATGAAAATTTTTCTTGTTATTTAATTCTACAAGCCTATAGCTTTACTGAGATGTATCAGGGCAAAAACCTATCTGTCAACACTTTCAGCCATATTAGGCTGAAGACATACAATATGTAAGTTGTTAAAATGATATTCCTTTTTTTTAGCAGAAAATTAATGTACAAACAAAATTATTAAAATAATTGATGTAAGCTTCTATGGTCTACTTGATAGGACAGTGACAGTAGGACATTAGCACTACAACAGCACATTGGCATAGGTTTCAGTGGTTGCTATGCTTTAGAGACCCATTATGCTGCTTTTTTGGGGGTCACAGGAATAGCTTTATTGTTGTAGACTTCTCTATAAATTTTTTCACTAAATGGTGTCATGGATTCCAATTTAATCTTATAGCACATCATAGACCAGAGTCATTTGTCATCATCTAGGACAGATTGTTATTAAACTACTGCTATTTCCATTGAATGATGCTATTCAGCTATGAAGGCCTACACAATATGAATGTCAATACATACAACTTGCATCATGTATTATAATAGGCATTATAATGAAGTAGGCTACTATTTAGCTATTTACTTATATTTAGATTCCGACAGGCTAACCACTGGAAAAAAGAAACAGAAGTGTTCCTTTCTTTGGTACCTGCAGGACAAGAGAACAGATGAAACAGAGAACAACCATCCTCTGAGGAATCAAAATAACTAAACAGGTGTGGGGCAAGACCAGGACAAAACCAAAAGCGCTTCCCAGAGAATAACAGGAGTTATTCTAAATATATGAGTTACAAGTACAAAGTCATTAGTGTCATTTAAAATTAATCTCCTTGAGAAGTAATTGCAGTCCTATACATCCATTTAGTATAATGAGAAATGGAAGACTGCTATTTTTGCCTCTTTCGTTTTGATCTTTCTTGAAAGATACTAAAAAAACTTCTAAGTTTTTAACTAACTGTCTTGATATGCTGAGAAACAATACCATCTTTTACCAACAACCCTAAACTTTTTAAAAATAAATAAAACCCCAAACATAACAGAAAAGTAGGATTTAAAAACGAAAACAAAAACAAAAACAAAACAAACGCACAACCAACATTCCTCCCCCTCGAAACCCCACCAATCAAAAAACCCACAACTGTTGTTATCAGGATCTTTCCCTTTCTCAATTACACTAGATTCCTAGGAGACATTGGAAATCTCCTGGAAGGTCAGAAATAAAGTCTATAGTGTGATGAATCAATGACCTCTATACTATGTACAGCAAAATAGAGCATGACATTTATTTTTTTTTTGACAGGTTCTTACTATAAGGAAT
>KZ505896.1:89670-129716 GCA_002844005.1 Limosa lapponica baueri
AGACATTTGCATTGACAATTTAATTTGTTTTTAGTAAAAATTTTGCTACATTTTAATAACTGAACTTTTTATTGTATTATTACCATTTATGCAATAAAAACTCTGCACACTGTAAACCCCAGTGTTATTCTAGTTCCTAGAATAGATTGTTCTTGTAGTTGGAAAAAGAATAATATTTCAAACTGCCAAGATGCCACATTTAAAGATCTGTTCATTTGTATAAGACACACACACGTGCACTTGCACATATACACATACAGAGTCTGCCAAATTGTAGCTGGTTTGAAATAATTATTTTTAATTGAAAGCATAAATCAATTCTTTTCAAGCACAGAAATAGCTTCCTTTTAACTATTCAAAATGGATTGGTAGATAATTAGATGAAACTTGAGTTCATAGATAAATATATGCTTTATTTATTACACATGACATTTCAAACTAAAGCAGCTGCACAATTACTGAAAGAATTGAGATTTAAACATTCTCTGGCATCTTTTATCAGTAACATGGAGCAATATAGAGATTTACTTATACTGTCACATAGATTGATCTGTTAGTGTAGTGGGAAAAAAAAAAAAAAAACAACCAAGGTTTTTGTAGATGATCATTACCTCAAGAATCCTTAGGATGCTCACAAACTTCAGGTTATTGCTAAATAAAATAATAACAGAGATTGACCACAGTGCATGTCCAGATGCTGTACTTTGTCACCAAGATTAATTTCTTTAAGTAATCTACACAGACATTTGCTACGCTCACTTCTGTATAGAAACTATAAGCATAACACTTGAAATATCCTAATGTCTTTGGAAACCACAGGTTAAGGTGCTATATGAATATAAAACTTCTATTTTTTCATTAAATCTCCATTTTTGGTTTGATAATCGTATGAATTCAGATGCAGGTTTTATTCAGATAACATGATAACCATTTGTAAAAATATTTCTAAATTAGGTGAACTTGATGGATACTTGAGTATCCATTGTTTGAGAAGCACTTACTGTTTCATGAACAACTTCCTTTATAGAGACAGATCTGCAAGGTTCCTCCTGTAACACCACAGAATTGTCTCCCACAGGAGAAAAAAACATTAAAAACTGCATCAATACACAATACTGGATAAATATTTGTTTAAATGTGACTTTCTACGAATAATGATGTAAGACAAAAAAATCCACATCAGAAAATGTATAGATATGTATGTGTGTTTGTACTATGTGACCATTTGAAGCCCCATGGCCCATTAAACATGGTCTTACCATTGCCTGTAACAGGGGACAGGTTGGCATCAACATACACCTCAAGGCATCTGTGTGTATGTCAGGCTTTATCTGGACAGACCTCACCTGCCCAGAGACTTGCTTTAGTTTGTAAGAGCATCTATCCAATGTTATTTTATGTTTAGCTTGTTTTAGCTTTTTGCTTAGCTAACTACAACAGTACAGGGTAGCACAACGTGTATCTGCGATTAGTAAATTAATTAAAAGCATAGGATGATGGTAGAAGCCTAAAAAGTGTAGGCACAGATTGATACAGGACAACCAGGTCTATAAGCAAGTCTTCTGTGGTCAAATACCGCCCTGAGAAATGCAACCTTAGAAGCTGGGTGAAACAAGTTTTATGGAAAACAAGTAATGAGCAAACATAAAACACACCAAGTATAGTAAATTTGGTTGAAAAGTGGAGCTGCAAACCAGTGAAGAAAGGGCGAGGTGTAGTCTGTGGTAGCATATTATTTAAAAATTACCTAAACCAGACCCTACAGTGAGGAGGGAAGGACCATCAGCATCAAGCCGTTCTGGTAACAACCTCAGGACAATAACAACACATTGCACTGCCCAAGCTCCTCCACCTGACCCCAATGACATAGAGGGGAGATGAACAAGTGAGTGTAAAACAACTGGAAGGGATAGATGACAGTAAACATGGGTATAACAATCTTAATTGTACGTAATCTGGGGCATCAACATCACTGTAATTGGAATAATGATAATTATTTAATTATCTTGTTAATTTAATTAAAATTTTAACAAGAAATTCTTGACTTTATTTAATGTATTTCTTTTTTCCAGCAAATTCAAGCCGTTCAGTGCAACTTATCAATAACACTTGTAAACCAGTTTAACCAAATCTTAGTTTTAAAGCTTTGTCAGAGTAGACATCTAATTTACATTGTTTCATAAAACATTTCTCAGTTCACATAATATGTAAATATATTACTTTACAGACTGTTTTCTTAAATTCTGTAAGTATTATTCTGTCTGCATAATTTTTCTGAAAGTACAAACCTCTAGATTTGATTATAGGCTTTTAATTTAAAAAAAATAGATTAAATGTGGACATATACAACAAGTTACTAATTTCTTTCCCATGAACAGTTTTGTCTAAAGCACTAAAATGAAATGATTCAAATATACATTCTTTTGTCTCCTAGAAAGAAGAGTGAATAGTCTCAAGAGAATAACATTAGCATTTAATATATGTACATTTCTATTAGGCTTCTTATCTATTATTTGCAAACACAGGGAGAGGCAATTAATGAAAGCAAAACCGAGGTGAACTAATTAATAACAGCTAGAGATGATTATTTCTTACAGTCTCTCAGTCTGTCTGTTCACTCAGTTGCAGTTATAAGGAACCATTCTGCTAACCAAAGTGATGTGTGATTTCTGCATGAAGAAAATTAGTTTCAGTGGAGTCTGGAAATACACCTTGCAGACTTACCTAGTTTTGGAGTCAACTTAAGAAGCAAAAGCAAAAAGAACTAGCAAAAATATGGAGTTCAAGTATGACAGACAGGAAAGTACTGTAATTCTGCTTTTACCAGCTTAGTTAATGGTACTAGATCAACCTTTGAATGATCCCATTCAGCTTCTCTTCTGATCTAGATGAATTCAGTTCCCTTCCAAATAAAGGAAGCTTTTTCATTACATAGGGTCTTCTCTGCTGCCTCAAAAGACGTTCTTCCTATAAATAAGGAAAAAGCTCTATTTCCAAATTGCAAATGCATTATTCAGGCTTTGTTTTCTTCATGGCAGCATAGTAAAATTCCTCACTCATAACCAAGCAATGCAGTTTAAATTGCTAAGAACAGCACAAGTGTGGTCTTTCAGTATTTGGAGAAAGATAATGTTTTTTATGAGCAAAAGAGCTGTAATAGTGATTTTCCCGTGATACAAAACTGAGAAATTCTAATAGGATCCTAAAGTTTGGGGGATTTCTTTGTTTCATTCAGGATTAATGTTGCAAAGATGATCCTCCTCATCAATATTCAAAATTAGACAACATTGATATGACAGCATTTTGCATCATAGTCGCTGAATTGTTACCATAGCAGGAACTCATTCATACCGAATGATTAAAGTAGCAGTAGTAGTAATAATTCTAGTAGTAGTAATTCTTTGCATCATTTGAGGAATATTTTTTTTATTAGGACAAAGTACACACATACACACATACACATATGTATATAGGTATGTCTAGATGTGTGTATATAGACCCATATATATATAAAAATATATACACACGTATAGACAGACACATGCAAACACAGAGAGAGATGTGTGTGTAAGCAAATAAACACAGCAACTCCTGCCACAGAACAGTAGACACATTAATGTAGTCTGGTTAGTTATTATACTTAGAACATTTATGGGAAGCAACCTCCACCTTCCAAAAAAATAAAACAAAAACCCCAAATAAAACCCACAACCAAAACCCCCAAACTCCCCAAACTCTTGAGGGCTTTTCTTCTTTTCCAGTTTGTTCGTTTGTTTGTTTTTTGGGGGGTGAGGGTGGTGGGTTTTGGTTTTTGTTTTCCCTAAGGGAAATCTCTGTTCAATTGAATGTGTTCTGATTTTACAATTTTAACTTCAATTGTAATTACAGTTGACGTTTAAGCTATTTCACGAATTATTAGCATTTTGTAATTGTAGCTATGAACTGTTTTGTCACTTGCAAGGTGAGGGGAAAAAAGAAAAGGTAAAAATCTTATTAGGTACTTTCCTTAAATGGAATTCATTTTTCAAGAGATGCTAATACATGTTCTTCATAAGCCCAAAAATCTTTCAGACTTTTTTTGAACTACTCCAATATGAAAACTGTCGAAGTAGCAAAAAAACCCCCAAAATCCACCTAGTGATACTGTCAGCCTCTAATTTTAGCAGAACACATTTGTCCTGAAAAACCCTTCTGCGCAACTAGAGATTTTGGAATTCTTGCTAAAGCAGAGGAATGAACAGGGAAATGAAGTCTGGCTTGAAATAAAGTAACAAAAGGAAGAGAATTCTGTACAGACTTTCTGATGGACAACAGCAAATGACTACATATGCTTTATGTAAACTACACAATCTGGGGAAAAAGAAAGCTTCATTCTCTGCTCTAAGTAAAAACCTAAAGGCAAAACACAAGCAATAGTCACCTTCAGGGAAGATTTTGAATAAATGTGGTTTTCATCATTCTAAAAGTTCTAATACACAGCTTTGAATTATACATATAAATTTTAACCCCTTGTCTATCACCATATTGGAAATGGAGGCCATTTATTTTTATGAATTATAATAACTATTTCTATGTTCTATTTAAAGACTTTTTTGTTAACTATCATATTTTTTCCTCTGTTCTAGTTGTCTTAACAAGATGCCTCATCTCTACAGTTATTGATTTACTTTTAACAATTCTTACTTCAAGTGTTTCTATTACTAAATGGTAGAGATAGGTAGTTATGTACACTGATCAGTTATTTAGCAGCTTCCTAAATTTAACTTCTTTAACTGAGATGGCTATCCCTAAAACTTACAGAATCTTTTCAGGGAGAAAGTTACTAAGCATCTCAATAAGGCTTATCTTGACAATATTTCCCTTATTTTACACAATTTTGATCTTCTGGATTTAGCAGATGTAGACCTATTTTTAACTTAAAATTTGATTTAATCTGAATCAACTTTTTACCTCTTCTACATAATCCCTATTTTTATCTTAAAATAGATTAATCTTTTTTTTTTTGTCATTCTGCATTCTCATTAACCTTGCACACAAATCAAATTGTTGTCACTCAGACAAGCTCCACAACTTTATTTGTTCAAATAACTTGCAACTGAAGATATTTCAGATGAACAAATAGTTTTGGTTTAGTGATAATAGTGTCCTTAATCCAAACATAATCATAAATAGCCATACTACTATCCTCGTCAATATACGCACTTTTTTTTTGTGTTCATATGTCAGCTGCCATTTCATAGAGACTAAATTCTTTACCCAAGGAGCTTGTACTCTGACTATGTGCCTTTACCTCTATATTAACCCAAGTTACCTCTTTCTGACAAGTTAACCTAAGTCAATTGAAAGGAACCATACATGAGCTGGACAGACTGGGTGCGTTCACAGGAGGACCCCCTGTCATCTAATCTCCCTGCCAGGACAAGTGATTCAAACTAAGCAACATCTTCCAAAGAAGTTCTTGAGATATGAGTGATGGACAACTTGTCAGGCACCCTCTGCTGAGTCACTAGTGCCATTCCCTCCTCTCCTATAAAATATTCCCAAAAGCCCTTTCTGAACACACTTGAAAAACCTATACAGATCTACCACTGACTGGCAGATGCACCATGCTTTAACCACTTGTTCATAGTACTTCTCAATGCTAAACATCTCTAAATGTAGGCAACTATGTTTCAAGGTGGATGGAAACTAATTTATCAACAGAGATTCAAATTTGAACATTGATCGGATCTGAGCAGCTTCAGATGGGGGAAGAGTAGTTGGGGAAGCACATGAAGTAAATTTTTAAGTAACATAAGAAAAATCAAATGAATGATAGAATTAAATTTGAAAACAACACTTTGTCTTAATTTCATGTTATTTAATGCTTAATAAAGTTATTGAATGCTTTAGTGAAGAACAAAAAAATTGAGATTTAGATTTTCAAAATTAACATTTCAGGATTTTAAAACAGAAATTTTAGCTTTCAAAATCTTTTAATCTCTAGCTTCACTAAATTTCAACCTGGAGTCACTAATATGTTAGTCCTAAAGCTGAAATCTGAAAATGATTAGATTATAGAAAAAAGAAAAAAATATCCCAACTCTCCTTTTGTGGTACAAGGCAGTTCTTAAAAAAAAAAAAAAAGAGAAAAAAAGATGGTAAATCTACACAGGAGCATTGTTTTATATCCTGCAAAGAGTGCAGTTGCTTTAATGTAGCATTGTGCTTTTATGCTTGAGCTAATGCTACGTGTTTCAGGATAGCTAATTAGTACATGTGCAGTGCCGTGAATATAGAACTGTACTGCTTCTGGCTCCCTAGCTAGCTCATTTCCAATTAGGTGAAGTATCTCTTCATAATATTAAATTGTACACAAGTCACCCTCAAGCAAGGAAGAATGATCTGGCATACTGAGTCAAGTGCTGTTATTTTAATAGTATGTGTCAAGAAAAATGGACCCATGGAGAGCTTTTCCTTTATCTTTCTTGTAAGGACAGGAAAAATAGCTAGCAGCCTGGTTACTTCACTGTGCTTACAAAGGACAACAGAAGTTAAAACCTAAATTCAGAAGACAGTTTAAAATACAAATTTGGATCCTTAAAAATCATGCACTACCTTAGATATCAACAAGTCTCCTTTACAGGACATAAGATCTGAATTTTTTTAATTTCAAAATTTCATTTTTTGAGCACAGGCAACCTGGAGTCCACTCCTAAGTCTCTATGTAGAGCTATATAGCATGCTGAGGTTTTTTTTCTGGTGACAGTTATCCTTGTTTAAAAACAGGCCAAGGTGAATTAGTTGCCTGGCTTGCATCTCTTCACTTTGAAAGTCTGACAAAATATTCAGTGGTTTTGCTCCATCATTTTTTGTATAACATGTAATAACCAATTGTTTAATTTCATAAATTAATCTGGGAGGTTTTGCTTTGTAGGGTAGAGCTCCTTCTAAAGTGTTTAGAACACATGCGGGAAATTATAGAGAAAAAAATATAGAGAAAAAAATAGACAAAATGTATTTTTGTTGATGAACTTTTTAACCATGCTTTTTCAAAAGCTGTTCCACAAAGTTACATAAAGAGATCTTAAAAGACATAAAAAGAAAAAAATTGTTCCACACCCCTGCACACCCAATACCCTATATCCTGCAAGAAGTACCAAAAGGTACAAAAGATCAGAAGCTTTTTCCAACTAACCACCACTAAATTTAGTGTTAGATGTTGATGCGTGTTATGGCCACTATATGATCTGGAGGTCCAGACTGAAAGTGATGCAGACCTTGAGGACAACCTCCTCTTTCTGAAGAAGGTCAGAGTTCCAGGGCTTTTTCAGCAAGCAGGTCTTCCTCTAACCAAATGTTTTCCTCTCCTGAGTAGACGTTTTATCTAAAAGGTACAAGGTAATTTCAGAACATAAATTCAGTTCTAGTTAAAATACATTTTATTATCAATTTTTGTCCTATGCAAGCCCCACAATTTCTAGATTGTGCAAAAGACTGCTTGATGAAAGTGAAAAATACTACATTAGAACATGAATGCCAGAAGTACATGACATAGAAATGCTACATTGAAAATATGGAAAGAAAAAGTAGATTGAAAGAATGATTTCTTATTGTCCCTGCCAAAATAAAGAGTTTTCTTGTATGTAAAAATTCTATCCCATTTAAGATATTTCTAGGACATTTGAAAAAAAAAAAAACCCACAACACAAAATAAGAAAGCTATGTGCACAAAACAAAAGCATTAGTATCATCAGCTTTCAGCCAGAGCTCAGGGTGCAGAAGAGTAACGAAGGAAGTGATAGTTTCAAATTTACTCTGTCCATTTCAGGAAAGAGTCTTGAACCAAGTTGTCACCTATCTAACTACCTGAAGAAGTCATAGTGGTATTCTGAATTCGTTACCACAAAAATATCAGTCATCGGGATGGACAAAGTGATCCCTCTGGTCTGATCGATTTCCGTATTGGGAAAACTTTTTGGCACAACTTTGTTTCTGTGCATAGTACAGAAGAGTGTTGAGAGGAGTGAACGAAAGCATCTTGTAGCAGGACACCATACACTTGACAAGGAACTCTTTAGGACAAGGAAAAACTTGATTTCAACACTAACCAGAAGGGAGGAAAAAGGAATTAAAACTTCACTGGGCAGATGTTATGGGTTCATTTATAGTTTACTGTGTAAGATCTTTTTTTTTTAATAGCTTTTTATTCTTTTCCTCTCTTCATTTCAAAACAGCAGTTTTTAGACTGAATAAAGGATAGAGAATGCTAAAGAGAACAGACCTGAAGCCAGCTTTCAAAGTTGACAGGTAGAAGCCTGGTGACTGCAGAGATGTTACAACCTGAGATACAGCTGAAATCTAATGGATTACAAAAAGGATAAAGGAGAAAGTCAATCTAATAAGCCATAGTGGACGAGGAAGAATTTTCTCAAATATTCTGCCTGCCACTAGCCATAGCATTTTTCTATTTTTTTAACATAATATTTTTACCATTTCTCTATTTCTTTTCTGGTATCCTTCTATTTAAAAAGCAAGTTTTTCTGAAACCTGCTTTAGGGATTGAAAGCCCTTTCAGTTTTGATGGTTTAAAGGTGTTTGTTTTGTTTTGTTTTGTGTTGTTTTTTATTAAATTAGCTTTGTGGGATAGAATAACAAGCAGCTTTTCTTTATAAGCCCTGGTTATCTCATCCCTGGTTACCAGGTCAAGTCATCAAGGCTTTCATGCTCAGGATGACTTGCCAAAGTTTCTCAGGTGCTTGAGAGGAAGATGAACACAATATTTGCCATGCACACACATTGGAATCTATTTAGTAATTAATTCAAAAAGGTGTCAAAAGATTGTATAAGATTATAGGCATTTTACAATAAAAATATTGGAAAAAAAATCTACAAGCATGTATCTTTTCTTGATAACCTAACAAGTACTGTCCACTTTACAAGACATCTGTTAGTAGTGTGTCACCCAACAACTTCATTGAACATCCTGTTGCAGTAGTTTTCTTTCTAGTACCAAATTTTCATTTCCAATTTATGACTAAAAGTTAATTTACTAAGGTACTTCTGACAGATAGCAACAGATACCAGAATACCCCAGATACAGAAGCAGGGGCATGCAGAAGTCACCTTATTACTACAAGAAAATAAATGATCAACACTACAGGTAATCCAATTCCATTCAACTGCATATCACCATAGTCAAAGCAGTCTAATTCCACATGCTGCGGAAGAGTTCTTACTCTCAGAAAGGATTCTGTCAAATGCCTAATAAATTAATTTTGAGCTTCTTAAGGTTTTTGAGATATGAGGCAACAGGCAGAGCTGGATAGAATATCAGAGTGATTAAGTCTTTAATTTATTTCACTCCTGTTCAATTATGCTAAAAAAAATAGACACACTTCTTGCATTGTAACAGCTAGAGAGTGTATGAGCCTATTTCTACATATATCAATTCTAATTACCTTTGAGCAATTAATAAAGATAATCTATCACAACTTAGAGCAACATGTTTTAGGTGCACTTTGTCAAATGAGTATCATGGATATTCAGATCATGCTCATTTTAATCAGAAAAAATAATGATGACAAACAATGATCATTTTTCAAAAAGAACCCTTATTATTCAGCAGCTGATTTTTTTTTAAAAAAAAACAATACCCTGCAGGAATATGTGAATTGCATTGCATTCACAATGTTCATACTTTGTGACAAGAACATCAAATGTGGCTTTTACACAAAGTACAGAGTTATTAAATGCTACTATGCTACAGATCCCAGGAAACAGATTTGAGCAAGACTGGTTATTTAACAAGTGGAACTACCTCATTCTATCTGGTACTGAGGTAATGTCTCTTCTACCATCAAGAGGAAAGAGGGAGATTAATCACTTGTATGCTTAAACAATTCTATCTCTCCAACTATTTAAAAAAAAAAAGATTAACAGAATTGCACCACTGTGCAATTTTTGTTTTTACCCTGTAGCCCTATCTATTTAATATCATCTCTCTACTAAAACTAGGCAAACAACAATAAAATAAATAATATTTCAGTTCTGAATACAAGATTAAGATGACTCTCAATTGATATGGCCTTAAAAATTGTATGTATAAGATTCAAAAAGTACAGATTCTCACATCAGTAAGTAGAATAAAAAAGATAAAATTACCAAAAAAAATGATATAAAGTTATAAAAAAAAATAAAGTCAGACTAACGCATATCACGTTTGGGCACTTCTTTCACTTTACCAGTAAAGCTATTTGTTTCACTTAATATTTGCCATGTTTTCTTCTCCGCACCACATATCTTTGAATTATTTAAAATTTAAAAAGAACTGACAAACATAGGTCACCTCACTTTTTCTCAAGTCCAGAAGTGGAATCCACGAAGCCTTCACTCAGTTTAAACACAAAAGGTGCTTTTATGTCTATTAAAGTTCGCAAGTACCTAAAACTCTACTAAAGGATACACTGAGTCTGCCCATCTAGAGACCTGAGGATCCACAAATTAAACGTTACTCTTTCCCTGCATCATAGTGAATTAAACCTGGCAGGCTAGGAATGTCTTGAATCCAACTGGCAGGATCAAACCCCTCACAAAATACACTTGGAAATACTGAAATGCACCTTTTTTATTGAAAAGGCAAAAGTAACAACAAGCACATTTTGTCTGTATAACTTAGCTTTCACCAAGACAACTGTATTCAATTCAGCCTTACAAATATTGGACACTGCACTTTCATTTCTATCCCAAGTAGAGCCTAAAAAAAAAAAAAAAAGCATAATTCAGATTTAATCCTGCTCCAAATTTTTTCAGTGAATATTAAAAACAACGCAAAAAATAAAAATTCTGACATTCTGTGTTAGACACAGCCCTGAACACGCACCTTGTTACCTCAGCTAAGGCAAAAAGCTCCTACCTCTTTAGGCTTTCACAGTTAACCAACACTCTTATTTCATGAGGATTTCTTAAGAGGGAACTAAGTACAGTTAAGTGCCTAACCTAGATGAACCAAATCCAAGCAATTTTAGTATTTTGCCCTCATCAAGTATTTTGAAATCCTCAGGGAAACTTTATTACCAGTTACCCTGCCCAGGTAGTGTTTTCTATATAGGACAAATATCTCACTCATAGCAGCATAAACTCACATAATAAAGTATCACAATATCCCTCCCATTGTAAGAGAAGATCAGGTTTGAGACCACCTGGGGAATGTGAACATGCAGAAGTCTACAGGACTCAAGATGCATGCCAGAGTCCTGAGGGAATTGGCTGATGTAGTTGCCAAGCCACTCTCCATCATATTGGAAAGTCATGGTAGGCAGGTGAAGTTGCCAGCAACTAGAAAGAGGGAAATATCACACCCATTTTTAAAAACGGTAAAAAGGAGGACCATGGGAACTACCAACCAGTCAGCCTCACCTCTGTGTCCCGTAACATCATAGAACAGATCCTCCTGGAGAATATTTCAAAAGGTGTGGAAGACAAAAAGGTGCTGAGAGACCATCAGCACAGCTTGACCAAGGACAAGTCATACCTGGCTGATCATAACCTGGCCTTCTGTGATAGACAACTGCATCAGTGTACAGGGGAAGACGACAGCTATGGATGTCATCTACCTGGACTTCTGTAAGGTCTTTGATATGGTTGCCCACAACATCCTTGCTACTAAATTGGAGAATATGGGTTTAATGGATGAAAAGATGGATAGGGACTTTCCTGGATGGCTATGTCCAAAGAGTTACGGTCAGTGGCTCAACATCTAAGTGGAAACCAGTAATGGTAGGTGTTCCTCAAGGGTCCATAAGACTATTTAATACCTTCATTAGTGACATAGACACTGGGATCAAGTGCACCCTCGGCAAGTTTGCAGACACCACCAAGCTGAGTGGTGCAGTTGATTTGCTAGAGGGAAGGGATGCCACCCAGAGAGACCTGACAGGAATGTGCCCATGCAAATCTCATAAAGTTCAACAAAGCCAAGTGCAAGGTCCTTCACCTGGGTCAGGGCAGTCCCCAAGATCAATACAGACTGGGGGATGAATAGATTGAGAGCAGCCCTGCAGAGAAAGACTTGGGGATACCAGGGGATGAAAATTGGACATGAGCTGGCAATATGCACTTGCAATGCAGAAAGCCAACCGTATCCTGGGCTGCATCAAAAGAAGAGTTACCAGCAGAGTGAGGGAGGTGATTCTGTCTCTCTATTCCTTTGCTGTGAGACCCCACCTGGAGTACCGTAGTCACCTCTGCCATCCCCAGCACAACACAGACATGAACCTGTTAGGACAGGTCTAGAGAAGGGCCAGGAAAATGATCGGGGGGCTGGAGCACCCATCCTGTGAAGAAAGGCTGAGAGAGTTGGGGTTGTTCAGCCTAAAGAAGAAAAAGGTCCAAGGAGATCTTAATGCGACCTTTCCATACTTAAAAGAGGCTTGTAAGAAAGACAGAGAGAGACTTTTTACCTGTGTGGCCTGCAGTAACAGAACAAGGGGCAGTGGTTTTAAAGTGAAAGGGTAGATTTAGCTTGGACATAAGAAAAAAGTTTTACAACGAGGGTGGTGAGACACTGGAAGAGATTGCCCAGAGAGGCTGTGGATAGTCCATCATTGAAAGTGTTCAAGATCAAGTCAAATGGGGCTCTGAACAACCTGTTTTAGTGAAAGTTGTCTCTGCCTGCAGCAGGGGGTGTTGGACTAGATGATCTTTAAAGGTCCTTTCCAATCCAAACCATTCAGTGATTCTTTGATCCACACTGCGTTGGAGGCAGGAGAGGCAGGAAGATAATATAGGAGACTGAACCATGGAAAAAGCTTTGATCACAGCCTGCATTTTTTAGTTACTAAAATAAAGCAGTCTTCAGACAAATCTGGAGGAAACCTGCCTTCAGTAATGCCTACTATTAGTGATTTTTTTAGCATGAAAGTTATTGCACAGTATTGTGTTAAAAACAGCTCAGAGAAGGTTTAATTTTCATTGTTCTGCTTTCTTTTGTATAGTTAAATGAACACAAAGTCTGTGCATTTCCTTCTGTCATCACAGAATATACTTTTCCAGTTCGGAGCATTGCAATAATTTGAACAATTGATAGTTACTCTTTCTTCCCACTTGAAATGGCCAGACTTCAGCAGTATCTCCTCACTTTTGCTGTTATCATATTAATTAATTAAATGAAAAATATAGTCAGATCTCCAAAATCAAGGGGTTTGTGATTTTATAATATTTCCACTAGTATCCAATTATTTGTAGGAGTAAGGATCTTTTAAAAACCATATGCTTCATATCTGAATTATTTCAAGTGGTAGTGTTTAAAATACTCTCATAAATATTTATTATTTTAATACCAATCTATTACAAATGTTTTTGTCTATAATTTGGAGTTAATTAAAGTGTGTTAGACTCAGTGTTGCTCCTTATTAAGCTCATCACTATTTATTCAATAGTTTATTGATATTTAACAAATACAAATAGTATCTTAATATATCTAATCTAAAAGCCTATTTGGTTATAAACTAAGCTGTAACAACATATAGCAGGGCAGTAGCTTTCACTCTGTTTACAATGCTTTATTTAGGCTCCAAACTTTATTTCATTTATGATGCATAATTTACGTGTACTAAGTTCTAATGCAAGACGATAAAATAATGATAGCTAACACTTTTACAAAATTGAAGTACAGCAATTTTATTTTTCAGGAAGTAGCTACAACATGAAATATCTTTTTTTAGCAGAAAGTTAGTCTTTCCTTGTAATTTCCTCATTTCTGTCCCTATATGCTGCATATTTTACTTTTAAAGTAATTATTCTTCTTCAGATAAGTACTATGCATTGCTTCGGCAAATCCTACAGACCTTCCTAAATGCATCCTAAAAGGACTGTTTTCAATAACACTAATAGGTAGAAAACAATATCATTTGAGTAATTGTCTTTAAAGTATATTTTTTTATCTTTTCGTCTCATTCAGGTAGGGTGCTTTTGATGACAAAAGATAACAAAACTATTATTCATCTCAATAGATAAGCAACACTTCCCCAAAGCACTCATTATGACCACATGTTGACATTGCCAAAATTTATAACTTACAGAGTTTTCCCACAGAAAAGATATTATTGTTAGACTAAAAAACTCTGTTGTCTTTCTGGGGTGATCATGTGGCACAGACTGCCCTGGCCCCAGGTGCATCTCTGGGAGTACCCAGCAGCAGAGACCAGGCAGAACAACAAGGTTTTCAGGAAGTTCACAGCAGCTGATCAGTGGTGGAAATCTGCTGTTGCATGAATTTAGGCCATGATTTCAGTATCAAGATCTCACCATATAAATCATACAATCCAGGATGGAAGGAAGCTCAGGAGGTTTCTAGTCCTACCTCCTGCCCAGAGCAGGACCGTATCTGACATCAGACCATGTTGCTCTGGGTGTTACCCAGTTGGGTCTTGGAATTTTCTGGAGTGGAGGTGATGCAACCTCTGGACAACCTGTTCCAATGCTTCACTGTCCTCATGGTCAAAAGACATTTTTCTTACAACAGCTGATCGACATAAGCATGTAAAACCTGCCAGAAAAATAAACCAGTGAAATAAAAACGTACTCAAAACAGATGCCTGGGCATTCTTAAGTGTTGCTGCCACTGTATAGAAACATCATTTAAAGCAATAAGGGCATTTAAAGCAAGAGCATTGGAGAACTCCAACCCTAAATGATCTTGATAAAAAAGTTTAAAGTAAGCAAAAGCTTTAAGATTTTTAACCTGTTATGACTTCCACTGTTGGGCTTTTTTAATTAGAACTTTATATGTCCTACTTATAATCAGAGAGCCACAGAGCTTGTTGATAACATGGTCTTTAAAGACCTAATTTATTTTCATGAAGACTGCTAAGAGGATGGGGAAAAAGTAATTAAGTATTATCTCCTTTTTTCCTAATAACCATAAACTTATTAAATGACTAATAGTAAAAGTGTGTGGATGCCACATCCATTTTAGCATCATTTAATCCTGAACACTTGAAGACAAAATGTTTGAGTTAACAAAATACAAAATTATTTACAGAACTATAGTAGTCCACTGGTAGCTTAGCATTAGCATATACATGTAGTCTGTCTTTCAAATGGAATGGAATTTCAGGTTCTTTTGAATCTTATGAATAAGAGAGACTGCTCTTTACAAGAAGCTGTCAAGAACTTTGTCCGGCTGTTTTGTTCTTACTCTCTGCTAAGAAGCTCCCACTTCCAATCACTGTGCTGTGACTTTAGCAAAAGTTTAGGTAGTGATTTCAATAATTGTTGAACACACAGATGCCCATGAAAACCTATTTAGTTAATCATTTGTGTATTTATATATTTTCAGTCTGATAATATTGTTAATTGTGAAAAACATTTGGAATTGTTTTTTGTATATGCACACTACCATGAAAAAACTACACAAAAACAGGGAATCACAGAATCAGAGGATCACAGAATGGTAGGGGTTGGAGAAGACCTCTGGAGATCACCTACTCCAACTCCCCTGCCAAAGTAGATTTGTCTAAAACAAATTGCACAGGATCACATCCAGGAGGGTTTTGAATACCTCCAGAGAAGGAGACTTCACCACTTCTCTGGGCAGCCTGATCCAGTGCTCTGCCACCTCAAAAATAAGAATTCTTTTCCTCATGTTCAGATGGAATTTCTTATATTCCCATTTGTTGCTCCTTGTCCTGTCACTGGGCACCACTGAGAAGAGTCTGGCCCCGTCCTTTTGACAGCCACCCTTTAGACATTGATAAGTATTGATAAGATCCCCTCAGTCTTCTCTTCTCCAGGCTGAACAGACTCAGGTATCTCAGCCTTTCCCCACAAAAGAGGTGCTCCAGTCCCCTGATCATCTTCATAGCCCTCCACTGGACACTCTCCAGCAGTTCCCTGTCCTTCTTGAACTGGGGGGACCAGAACTGGACACGGTACTCCAGATGTGGTCCCACCAGGGCAGAGTAGAGAGGGATCATTAGCTCCCTCAACATCCTGGCCATGCTCTTTTTAATGCACCACAGAAGATCACTGGCTTCCTTGGGCACAAGATTACATTGGTGCCTCATGGTAAACCTCTCATCCACCAGGACTCCCAGGTCCTTCTCCACACAGCTGCTTTCCAGTAGATCAACCCCTAATCTGAACTGGTGCCTGGGGTAATTCTACCATAGGTGCAGGACCCTACACTTGCCCTTGTTGAACTTTATTAAGTTCCTCCCTGCCCAACTCGCTAGCCTGTCCAGGTCTCACTGAATGGTGGCACAGCCTTCTGGTTAGTCAGCCACTCCTCCCAGCTTTGTGTCATCAGCAAACTTGCTGAGGGTACTCTCTATGCCTTCATCCAGGTCATTGATGAATATGTTGAACAAAGACTAGACACAGTTCTAATCCTACTTATTGCCCTTGCTCTTCCATGCAGGACCCTGAACTCTGCCATCTCATGGTCACTGCAGCCAAGGCTACCCCCAGCCTTCACATCCCCAATTAGTTCTTGTTTGTCAGTACAAGGTCCAGCAGCACATCTCTCCTCATTGGCTCCTCCACCACCTGCATGAAAAAGTTATCAATGCTTTGCTGAAACCTCCTAGACCGTATGTGCCTCTTTGTGTTGCCTTTCCAGCAAATATCAGAGTGTTTGAAGTCCCCCATGAGAACCATGGCCTGTGACTGTGAAACTACTTTCGGCTACCATAATAGTTCACCCACCCCATTAGCAACATTTTAGCTCCTTT
The DNA here is from genome assembly GCA_002844005.1 of Limosa lapponica baueri. Lineage (NCBI taxonomy): Eukaryota > Metazoa > Chordata > Aves > Charadriiformes > Scolopacidae > Limosa > Limosa lapponica. Next base: position 106,383 of record KZ505896.1, read on the forward strand.
TCATTAGCAATCTACAACATGTACAGGCCAGAAGTTGTTTCCATAAAGCTGCTACTGATGGTGAGCAAGTGAGGTATTCAGAAGAAAACAACAAATTTGAGAAAAAAATGTTTCTACCAGAATGGACAACAAGAAGATGTGGCTAGGTTTTCCCCAAAGTAGACTAAGAAAGAATTATTCTACTAACAATTTTAGAAAAAAGACTTCTGAAGAAAATAAATATTTATGTTAAATTTTTTACTGAAAATTCACTGTCATGGTCTTTTGGGATCATCAGTGAAAAGAAACCAAATGTCTAAAGACATTTATTATTTTCATTTAAAACTGGGTGATCTCCCAAATGCATTCAAAAGTCATGGAAGCAGACCTTACACCAGCCCTCTAATGATGCATATATTTGGCACTACTTCCATAGCCAGCATCTTTGTCTAAGCTGACCCCTTCTTTTAATGTCAGTGAACTACTTTGTAGATGTTTATCCATGGAGAGTGGGGAGATGAAAAAGCTCACAGAAAGTTACAGCATTCTTCTAGTTTCCCCCAACATGCACTACTGAACTTTTCATGGAGACTTCAATCTTTCAGAGATAAAGCACATGAGATGTTATCTTTCCTTGAGTTGCTATTGACTGCTTTGCTAAAGGGAGCGGAGTATGCTTTGTTACAAGCATACAAAGGGCTGCCTTCGTAGTCCTTTGATGACTTCACTGTTAGATGCAATCAAAGGATCCAATATGCCTTCTAAACCTCCCCTTGCATGATGTGATGGGAGTGCATTCAGTTAGACACAATAGTTAAATCCTTATCTATAGTTTTGAAATATGTCAAAAACACTGCTGAGTCATGCCACGCAACATCTATTTATGGTTCAAAATCCATCCCTTTAAATATTATGTAACTTGAAAGGTAATTGGATTAACTTCATTAACTAGTGTAAATTTCATAAGACTTCAATAAGACAAAATGTGCCTGACATTTTTAAAATTAAATTAAAATCAACTATTACTGCAGCATATAGAAAATTTATTTAATATCCCAGAGTTCTTTGGAAAAAGATTTAATCTAATAAGAAATTTCCATTAAAATGCATTATTAAAAGCATTTCCTCCTAGCCCCAGGTTGGTACAAGCAATATCACACCTATTTTATACATAGCTCTCATACGTACCAATACTACCAAAATTTCTCTCCTCCCCAGAAAGTCTATACCACTTGTTTGGAAAGGAAAGAAAATAATTGTAGGCACAAAATTTGCACATAGATAAACACTTTTTTTCCGCTCCAAATTGTCAAATGCTAGATCTTTATTTATTTCCTTTTAAATGAAGTCAGAGACATAAGTGTATATTTCAGTTCACTGACCTTCTTCCTTACTTTATTCCACGTTGGAGAAGAACAGTGCTAAAAAAATGAATTAAAAATTATGAAAGTTGCAATTATTCAGGAAAGCAACAAAGCTAGAAAAACTTTAAATGTATGCAATCATAAAAACGGTTCTGTTCAACTGGAAAGAATGCTCTTAGGGCTGTTTACTTCCTACATTTGCTTTGTAACATTACTGATTTAATTATACCCTAAAGCTATCTCAGATATTACTATGAAAGTAGTTAATGATGGTTATCAGATTATAATTTTCCTAATTATTCTGATACTGATTTTTCCTTAAAATTCACCTTGGAGTGAAAACATGGCTCACCTACTGTTTAAAATAAAATAGATACATTTTCTCAGGACAATCAAAGAAAAAAAAAAGGTCATCCAGGTTCAGCAAGAAGTCTTCATTCTTTTCATGGAAATGTGATACTAACCTGGCCTCTCCATTTCAGTAAAATCTGTAACAACCATTCAGTTCAGGACAATCCTTAAGACCTCTTTATATATCCCCCTCGTGCATGAGGATTACGCAGAGATTCAAATGATGGACAATTCAGATGAGAGAAATTATTTTAGCCCTGAACTTGCTGGCAGGACTCATAAGATATTTGAATTTATTATTCACAGAAATAACATCATCAGTATCCTTCTATAGCCGATAGCTCCTAACTCCTTAACAAGACCTGTAGACACAGGTGTGAAAGAAATTTCAGAGAAAAAGGAAAAAATATAGAATATGAAATAAGAAAAGATACTCCATTTTACTATTCTGCTAGATTTTAGTCTATTTCCAACACAAAAATGCATATGGAGCAGAATTAATGTAACGACAGCACAAGTAATTAGTAAATTCTGTGTCTTCCTGCTCATAAAGTTCCATATAATTTGTCTTAATTGCCATATCATTACATTATTGATTCACTGCACTTTATTAACTTAACTGATCCACGTAAACTTTGGTGCAATGATGGCCTTTAACACAGTTTGTACTTTTTAATGTGTTCATTTGAATAATGACTTCTGCTCCCACCCATGCTTCTGTCCTGCTACAAAGATGAGATAGTTTCATCACACCCTTATGGCCAGCCTGATCCCTGACACAGTGTAAGAATCCTCCTCAGCAAAGAAATTTGTTCTTACAGGTACTCCTTTATAACACGGAATTCTCCCCACATCTGTACACTCTTGGCAGAATTAAACAGCTTTCTCCACATTTTCATGTGCAGCAAAGATTAATTTAACCTTTTGTCTACAACTGTGGTGTATATTCTGTTGTCTACAACTGTGGTGTATATTTTCAGTACAGGCATCCTTCCCCTATCATTATCTGCTCTTTATGAAAAATAGGTTACATGCAATAACTGTGGAATGTCTTCTACTCATGTTCTTGGATCTGGTGCTTCCACCGCTATGTCTCTTCCTTTGGCAGTGGTTAAATATTCTTTCTCTTTGAATATACAAACTGAGCTGCTCGGCTCCTCCTGGCTCATTGGCATCAGTCTTAATTTTCCAAGAGAAAATTTAACTGTTATGCCTTACTGTGTGGCCACCTTCCTATGTGCAAGAGCTTCAAAAGATCTAAATAAAGGATTTCAAAGTTGAAGTGTTGAGATGCTTTCTAAACAATGTGATACGGCCTTTGTCCAGCACAGACCCTCAGAAAAGCTATCCTTTTTAAGTCACTTTAGACTACTTAAAAAATAAAGTCACTTTTAATTAAGAACAATACATTTAAACAATTCAAGCATTTAGATCATTATACAAAGATCAGATCTCATATTTACTGTTTTTTGATTGCAATCATTAGAAATGTAAAAAATCAGTTCAAATTATGTTTGTCCCTTTTTTTAGACAAATTATTTATCATCGCACTGTCCTGAGTGGCTGATGTGAAGAGTAAAATGTTCTTTCTCCCTCCCACCCTGTATTTTTAATAAAAGTAATCTCCTGAGGCTGAAGGCTCTGTCATGCCTGAACTCTATGAAGTTTTCTAACAGCTGGAGAAAGAATAAGAAGGAAAAAATTGGGTTTGACACTGCAAATTAAATATCCTTTCACCAGTCTTCATAGCTCTGGCATGTAGGCCTGCGAACTTAGTGCATGCTCAGTACTTACACCTTGCATCTGGAATATAAATTGCACATCAACACAAGTATTTACATCTACTAGTAAAAACTATGATAGCACCCATTTGGGGAATTATTTCATAATTAATTGCAGAAACCTCCATCCCACTGAAACTTATCAAGCCCCACAAAACCCTGCACTCACCACATGTTTAGAGGTCCTGCTGTGTCAGATGCTGTCAGAGCATGGCATAAACCCTTCTCTAATGGCTTTCTAAGACAATGAGCAAGTGGAAACAGAATCTGTTCATAATAGGCAATGAAAAAGCTAGGGATGAGGAAATGGAACAAGCTGATTGCTTACACGTTGCAGCAATTTTTTAACTTTTTTTTTTAAAGGTTGATATCAAAACAGTAAAAAATATAAAAAACCCAAACCAAAACAGGAAAGCTAGGGCTACTGCCAATGATATCTTGGAGATCTGGTGACCAAAAGTTAGTATTCTTCCAGTTCCTGCACACTCACCTCTATCTTACTGTGTGGACACATTTTCAGGAAAAAAAGTCAATAGGTTACATAGAAGTTCATTTATATCTCACGTTAAAAAAACCTGAACCCTCAAGCTTTCTCTCTTGAATTATTCTATGGCCTATACCAAACCATCAAAATAGGCAAAAAATAACTAAATATGTGTACAACTATGACTAATGTGTGAATGGTCTTTTAAATTATGAACCTCTTGTATAGAACTGCACACAAATGAGCTTTCCTGCATGCAACTCCTAGTTTGATGGATGTTCCTACATTTAAACTATACAGTCCCAGATAGACTATAAAGGGCTATTTTATTTATATGTGGAAATAAAATGCAGTTTTAGTCATAAAAAGCAAAGAACAGACCTTATACTTTGTGGAACTACTGATCTGCAACACCACTGGAAGCATTTAAAGATGTTTACATGTTCCAGAACTCTGTGCCCCACATAGAGTTCATTTTATTTTAAAGTAGCCTCTATCTTTATGGATAGTTCAGTGTTCTTTCCTAAAAACTTTTAGCTACCTTCCACTTCCACATACATTTGTCAAAGGAGGATTGTACAATATTGACACAAAATATGAAGTCCCCTTGAAGCTTAAAAAATAATTATTAGGTTGGTGTTCATTAATAGGTTTTAAGACTGTAATTAATTACCCTATGCTAATAAACTATGTCATATGATTTGCGAATAGCACTATAGCATAACATTTCCATGGAAACAGACTTATATAGAGAGTTACAGTTTTAAATATGTCTAAAGCAGTCAACAAAATATGCATGTTTGTTCACCAGTTGAAGCAGCACTGTCATCCAGACTTGATTCACAACAAGTTTTGGAAGTTAGTGTTATTTCTAATTTAGACATAGAGGATTTTGTACAATATAATCCATACAGTTTACTGGTTATTCTAATGTTTGCCATTATTTCTGCTCTTCAACACACAAAATCTACTGCAGATGCTTTACAGTGAAATACCACATTATAATATAGCACACCAGCCTCTACTCTACTGTGTGGGAGACCTTCTGGACAGCTGTGAGTGACACCACATTCTGCTCCAGCAGAATGCTCTGCTGTTAGAGAACAGCAGTACTTGGCTCAGTCTGTAAAAGAGTTGTATAAGCGTTAGCAAGCAACAGTAAGAAATATACATGGCAAGTTTCAATATCATCATTTAAATATCATGCTGACCAGATCTACAACAGGAAAAGAAGCTAAAATGGGCTCTAGAGATCTACAGTACTTCTCGAAGTACATGATGCACACAAGGACTGCAAAATCTTACATGCAAATAGTTTAGTGAGACATGAAAACTGGGTGAACTGGCTCAGGCACATGCTGTGTTTAACCAGGATGTACTCCACTGACCAATCAAGTAGATTTGTGCATGTGAATTTATGCAAGTAAGCGCTATTTTGTTACAGATTTCAATATCATGTGTTTAATGCTTGTGCATGAGATAAGTATCTGCCATTAGGTTTTCAACACAACTTCTGGAATGCAACTTTTTGGGGATCATGCTTTAGGAAAGAAAATAAATTTTCCTGTTCCCTGTTTTTTTAAGTTAAACTACTTAGGATGAGGAATAACGCTCATCTTGCTTTCAGGTAAATACAGTATTTCTTGAAAGCATTCTCTTTTGGGTTCACTGAATGATTTCCACATTGCATTAACATATAAAAGCTTGCTCTGATTGGTTTTATTTAAGAAATTTGTCTCCCTCACATCATATCTCCCTCACATCACATCGTCCCTCATCCAGCTGCAGCGAATAGTAAGGGAAGAAATAGTAAGAGCCAGCAAATCAATAGCAGACTCCAAGCCTGGTGTCACCATCAGAATTTTGGGGGTTTTGATCATGGGGCAGTTTACACAACACCAGGCCTGCTATCAACAGATGGGGTACACCTATCTCAAAGGAGAAAAGGATCTTTCTGCAGGAGTTACAAGAGCTCATTGAAAGAGCTTTAAACTAGATTCAATGGGGAAAAAGGGTAGAATCAGGCTCACTAAACATAAACCTGAGGGTGGCATGTGAATGTTTGACGGATGATGTGTTAGCAAGGTCCGTTGGTCTGCCATCTCAGTGGAGGTAGGGGATGGAGATGCACATGGCAGCATAGACACAAGGGTTACTGACAAGAGGAGAAATGTTATTGCAGATTTTCAATACTTAAAGGGAGCTTATAAGAAAGATGTGGACAGACTTTTTAGCAGGGCCTGCTGCAATAAAATAAGGGGTGATGGTTTTAAAGTAAAATTAGGTAGATTTAGACTAGATGTAAGGAACACATTTTTTACAATGAGGGCAGTGAAACACTGGAGCAGGTTGCCCAGAGAGGTAGTAGATGTGCTATCCATGGAAACATTCCGGGTCAGGCTGGATGGGGCTCCAAGCAATCTGATCTAGTTGAAGATGTCCCTGCTCATTGCAATGGGGTTGGACTAGATGGCCTTTAAAGGTTCCTTCCAACCCAAACCATTCTATGATTCTATGACTCTATGATTCTACAACTCTTTGATGTGTTAGAAAACATGGAATTGCCTGAAAATAGTCACAAAAGAATTAGGGCTTCATCCCCCAGAAAGGTGATGGGATCAATAGCCTGAGTGAAGTGCATCTACACCAGTGCACATAGCATGGGTAACAAAGAGGAGGAGCTGGAAGCCATTCTGCAGCTGGAAAACTATAGGATATAGTTGCCATTACGGAAACATGGTACAATAACTCACACAACTGGAGTGCCACAATGGATGACTATAAACTCTTCAGAAGGGATAGGCAAGGAAGGAGAGGCAGTATGGTAGCCCTGTGTGTTAGGGAGTGTTTCAATTATCTTGAGCTTAATGATGGTGATTATAGGGTTGAGTGTTTACGGGTAAGGATCAGGGGGAAGGCCAACAAGGCAGATAGCATGGTAGGAGTCTGTTATAGACCAGGATGAAGAGACAGATGAAATATTCTGTAAACAACTAGGAGAAGTCTCACAATCACTAACCCTTGTTCTTCGGGGGCGCTTCAACTTACCAGATGTCTGCTGCAAATACAGCACAGCAGAGAGCAAACAGTCTGAGAAATTCCTGAGTGTAGAAGATAACTTCTTGACACAGCTGGTGAGGGAGCCAACTATGGAAGCTGCCATAGGCAACATGGGGCTCCATCTCTTCTTCCAGGTAATAGTCAATAAGACAAGAGGAAACAGCCTCAAGTTGCACCAGGTGATGTTTAGATTGGATAAAAAGGGTTATCAAGCATTGGAAGAGGCTGCCCAGGGAAGTGGTTGAGTCACCATCTCTGGAGGTATCTAAAAGACAGGTAGACATGGTGCTTGAGTAGTGGCAGACTTGGCAGTGTTAGCTTTACAGTTGGACTTGATGATCTTAAAAGTTTTTTCCTACCAAAATGATTCTATGATTCTGTATTTCTTCCTGGCCTCAAACTTTAAGGTCTTTGGTTGGCTGTGTTTTGCTATATACTTCTCATTCTATCTTTTGCACTCATTTTCAGACACTTTGCCAACTCAAAATTAATTTTTGAGTCTCAGGGAGATTCACAGAAGTGTGCAAGCAAAATACATGAAAACTAAGTCACACAACACTATAAACAAATTAGAAAAAAAGCAGTGTGCATTCACCACACATTCAAATCTTGGGGTACTTCTGGCTCTTATTGCATGTCTTTGTCACTAGAGAGGCTCCTACATCACACACAGTCATACTTTTGTTTGAAAGATTAATCCATACAGAGGATGATGCTGAATTAAAATCTCTACTTCTTTTTTAATTAAACTACTGGAAGGGTGGGGGAACCCTTATCTCCTTCAGGGTAAACAGAGGCATAAAACTCAGATATTCCAGAAACCTAACATCAGGATCAAACAAAACAATTTAAAAACCATCCTGCAACTGTGTTGAACTATTTTACATTCAGTGTACTATATCATCTTCTAATTAGTTGCATAGCTAGTAATAGCTTAAGAAAGTAATTGATCTATTTAAACCTAGTGACAGAGCAGTGGCAGAATTCTGCAAGTAAGTTTGAAATGAGTTTAATATCACAGTTACCAGATTAAATTAATCTCTTTCCCATGCCTCAATTTCCAATCTTCTTCCTGCAAATTAGGGAGAATATTTGCTTCACTGAGTTACAGTGCTGAGTTTCAGTTACAGAATAGGCTTTTATCTTCATCAACAATTTAAGGTTGAGTATTCCAATTTCAGAAGAACAGCATTTGAAATAATACTGCCTTTAGCTTTATATTATAAATGTTTATCTTAAATTCTTTTACAAAGCTGAAGAGCAAGCACAGGAAGACAATGGAAAAAGACTCAGTACTTTAGTAGCTTTATTAAATCCATATTTTTAAAATATAACCTTATGATAGCCAATAGTTGAAAAGTACAACTGCACTCCCCAGACTAAATTCACCTTGTTGCAAAAATGAGCCAAGTAATATTTAATCTTTCTCTTTTTAGCCTGCATGCCTTGACTCTCTTAAAATACTGTGGAGGACCAAACAACTGTAGAAATGGTATCACTAGACCACAGATCTCGACTGCTACTATTGGCTGTAACCACACAGCCATCTTTCTTCCCCACATTTCATTTTATCGATATCATTAAACAGTCTGTTGAGACAGAGAATAGCTTCTGTGGATTGCAACAAAGACCAAGATGTGACCACAGGCTGCAGTCATCAGCACTCCACCAGCATGTGGATGACATCTAGAAGATGAGATGAGTTGCTGATTTATTTCCTTGGAGGCAACACATACACTTTCATGTCTCTTTCTCGTGACAGCTGAGCTAAATGTGAGGCTTTGGGTCAAGTAGTATGGACAGGGAATTTTCCATTGATGTTGGCAGTGAGTTTCATTGTTTAATCAGTGTCAAATTTGGCTAAGAATACACCACTTAGCAACATCATTGCAAGTTGTTTCAAAAAGAAGTTGAAGTGGGTTCTTTTAACTGATATTCTCTCAGCTGAGCCAGGATAGGGCTGTCTCTTATCACACATATTCTTTAGCAGCAGTTTCAATTAGTCAAAAAACCACACATGGCATAGCTGAAGAGATCCGAATAGACAGTGGACAGAGTCAAGACTTCTGCTACTCTACAGTCTCCAATATTTATTGGAGTGTGGAATTTCATCATGCAAAAGCATCTTAGATAAGTTGATATCAAGCTGATCCTTTACAGCATTATTATTCAGTCAGAACAGAACTCTGAAACAACAGTTTTTCTGCTTCCCCCCTATCCCTTTCCCTTCCTGTTTTTAAAATTATTTTTGTATAGGTTGATTTTAGCTGGCTTCAGAAGACTTACCACTTTCAAACATTTTAATTCTGTGGGTTTGTTAACAGCTCTTACAACACTGATTCAGAGTGCACAAACTATTTTAATTCATGCTGATTTAAGTGAGCTTTTTGGAGTTTTCAATAATCTAACCAGCCTTCCTTTTTGGATTTTCAGTTTTCTGCCAACCCTCTCAAGTTTTTCAGCTTGTCAGTCAGTTTGGATTAGGGAATTCAAACATCTTTTGAAGCTGCTCTATTAAGCTGACAAATATATACATCTCAAAAAGGTTAAAATAATTTGAGTTTTACAAAAGCAGATGAATTTAGAAATTCTGTGAGCAGTTATTTATTTTATTTTTTTAATTTCTCCCCTCAATTATTTTTCTTTGGGAAACACAGCATTTAAACTAAATTGGACTGTAAATTATAAAGCAAAATAAAACAGAATACTTATAATCTTTGGAAGATCATAAAAATGCAGCTAATGCATTAAAAAAATACACAAACACCACTATCACTACACTTAAAAGAGAAGGATTTTCTCATTCCTGAAGTTTTCAAGGCATAAGACTAGGCAACATGCAGTGAAATATTATATATCCTCAGCACAGTTTCTGAAACATTCTTAAGACTTTGGAATGTTAGTAAATCATAAGGGGAGACTAGATAGTACTAGTCTTGGACACAAGCTTTTTGGAAACTATTTCTTCTTCAAAAAAACTCATAGGACAAGTCCATGACAATGTTGTAGTTGTACAAGTGATGTTTGACAGAGGTAAATCCATTCCTGATCCATGGTCATTTGTGGGCTCCACACAAGGCTACATAATCAAGCACTGGATTGACTTCTGATTGTGGGAAATGACTTCACTGACAGCAGTACTACTTCAGGCCATATCTCAGATTGCTTTAGTACTATTTTAATACTGTGAATAGCTTTTCTGCACATCTTAAGTCACCTACAGTGAGGAGAATTCTTCTTTGCCATTTAACATGAAGATAGGGGTGGAGAGGAAAGAGAGTGAGCAAAGATTCACACAGCTTTCCTGAAAATTAATTCGTTAAGAATCAGTTCATAATGGAAGGATTATGAAAAATCTGTACAAGAGCTCAGGATTAAAAAAAAAAAAGAATAAGCAGAAATAGTACCAGACTATAGAAAGATTTTCATTTTGGTTTAATGCCTTTGTACACTGTTCAGCTATTACAATTTTCATGCGACAAGCAGTATAAGATAACTGTTCACAATAGGCTTCTAAAGAGTTCCAAGTCAGAAGCATTAATCTACAATTTTGAGAATTATTTTCTTCTTTTACCCTAAAATGGGAGGATGGTAAGGGCATAGTGGAGGGACAAAATTGAACTTAACCAATTTCAAACTAAAAAATAAATTCCAGAATGTTCTAAACTGTGTAATGCCCAGTAGTCTTCTTGTTAGTAGATTTGCTTACATATAAGTGTACTCAATAGAGTATACTCAAAATGAATTTGAACATACTCAAATATTGCCAGCAGATTTGAGTACACCAAAAGCTTGTTTCCTGCATTAAATCTCTGAACAAAATAGTATTTGTTGTGGACATCTCAGCTCAATGAGGAAAAAAAAATAAATTATTTTAATCCTTTTTTTTTTCTTATGATAGTTTTGTACACAACAGCAAGTGATACCAACCTCCTGATTGAGCAGCAGCTGAGCAGCTGTTAAAGAAGTTAACACTGAATTATTTCCATATTTAGACTTTGGAAGAAACCCTCTCTAACAAATCTGTATGGAGATAATACAGTATATCTAAACATCCAGCCATAGTTGGGCCTGAGAAAGTTTCAAATAAGTGCAACAGCAGAATTGAATTCTTTCCAGAGAGAAAAATATTTATGTTTTTTATACTTTCATCCTTGTGCAAAATTTTGCATTCATAACATGCAATTTTTCACAGCCAGGTGAAAATTTTCTTCTAGCCAGGTTATTCCTTTGTGGAACTGGAGTATTCTACTTCCTCTCTTTTCCAGGGAGAATTTTAAGGAGCTGGACTTACTTTGACTCTTTCAGTTTATCACTCCTAACTGCCAGAAATTCTTTGAAACACATTCACCTGAAACATACTGGTGCTTCTAGATGGCTGCAGCCTCAGGCATTAATTAACCACACAGTAAGTGTCATGCAGGTAAGCAGTCACAATAGTATACTTACGGTAAGCCATATCCAGTTGTATTTATAGCACAGAACTGCTTCAACACCTTTGCTCTGGAAGCAAAATAGTTTCTCCAACATTAATAGGTGAAAACACCAAAACCTATGCTAGCACTTCCTCACTTAGCAGAATTATTTTAATGCAACGAAGTTAATTCTAATAAAAGGCGGCTTGGTTACCGGTAGATGTGGTACTGTTCCCACCTTTTGAGGTGGGGGGAGAGATCCCTCAGGTGTGTTTGATATGCCATAGCCTTTGTTGTGTAGAGATACAGGTCCGTGGTTAGCCTGAAATTATCAATTAACACTTTTAGAAGTCTCATCTTTCAAGTGTTAAGAGTGGGCAAGTTGCTCAGCCAGGGCAGACTCCTCACTATTACTTACCAATTTTAATATATTAATTGAATTCCATTAATGACATCCTCTGAACAGTGAAACTGCTGTCTATTCCCCATGACTCAAAATTGTCCTGTTTTAAATCCATTAAATTAAATTATGTGATACAAAGGTTAATTAATCATGCATACCCAGCAGCAGAAAATCAGACATATAAACAGAATATTGATTTTTCAAGGAGTCTGCTACTCCTTGAAACCATGATGGAATTACCCACAGGTATGTTTCATGAGCACTAGTGATATAATTAACGGTAATAAACTCTGGCTTTGGTAGTTAATTAGATCAGCTATGGAGAAAATTTCACAAAAGTGATTCCAGGAGTTCATGCCCTATTTTAACAATGGCAAGTCATTACTTTTTACATGGATACAGTTTGGAAATATCAACAATTAAATAATTAAAGTTGAATGATAAGTCATCAGACAACAGTTTCTCTTAATAGTCCGGTGCAGTAAAGCTGACGTCATAAAAATTAACATACTAAAATGGTTTTATACCACCAGTGTAGCAATATTTTACATTTCCATCTCAAAAGGCAGCAGTACTACTCTGACTTTGACACAGTATCATTGCTGCCATAAAACTCTTCCTTTACAACCCTCAAACTTGTCTGACCAAAGCTCTCAAAATCCTTCCTGTAAGCCACATGGTAAGTTGCAATGAAATTTGCATCTTTCTTCCTTTAGAAACCACAAACGTTACTATCTCCAATTAAGTACTTGAAAACATTGGTTTATATGATCATTTAAGATGGTCAAGGTAACATAAGTAGTCTATATAGCCAACATCAGTATAACGTGTAACCTGAATATACATTTTTATGCATGTATATATTTACACACATATGTATAAGTTATGTTATTTAAGACTATAGATGTTAGGGTATATTAAAATATCAGTCACACGCTCTGAATTCCTTTTCTTTTTATAGCCTACTTAGGCAAGTGGAAAGACATTGATGCTGCAGAAGCCAGTATGGTCTCTTGCAGTACTCTCAGAGTTACAGTAAAGTCCAATACGCATTTGCAAACACATATAAACTCAACAGCACTATGAAAATAACTCCAATTCAGACATGTACTTTAAGACCTCAGTTAAGTCAGTGCCCTATCAAAGAAAAGAGAAAGATATTCAGATAACACTCCTCTCCATTTTTAACTTTCCAGGTTTTACTTAATTCTTGGAACCTTGTCCTATATCTCTCTATTTTTAATGTTTTACTCTCATGAGAGAAGGATTTAATTTCCATTTGTTGCAAGGAATTTTATCACTAAAGAAATCTTAGTCACAACAGTGTCTTCAATCTGCCTAGAAATAATAAAATTTTTAATGATTTGGCACTTTTAGAATTGGTTAAGCCAGTATAGAACTATCTCATATGGACTTTAATGGAGTTTCAGAATAGGATTAATGATGTAAGATGTATCATCTGTACTGATAGTTACAGGTGTCTATAAGAATATTAAAACAGGATCATGAGCGCTACACTGTGCTCAACCAGTTCAGTTCCACAAAGAGTTTTAAGCCTCTTTTTTAATGCTTCATCTGCCTCTTCTGCCATCAGATTTGTAGACAACTGGAAAAGTCTAAGCTTCACAGAAACCAGTCCTTCAACATGGAGATGAAAAAATGTTCAGATCGCTGAATATGTGAAGGAATGTGACATTATCTGAAGTCCAAATTAGTCTTGTAAGGCTTCCATAGGAAAGATAAACCTTCCAGAAAAGATGTGTAATCAGGAAATCTGAAAATGTTTAGAAATAATAAAAGCTTAGGAGGCCCAATATTTGAATGACTTTAACTGCTACTGAAGAGGAAAGAAAAAAATAAGTGTATTCCATGGTCTGTAGCAGACGCAATAACATCCAAAGTATAAAAAGAAAGGAAATGAACCCACGCACACAAACAGTCCAGGCTGCATAAAGACAAAAATGCTGAAACGGTACCTATAACAGAATTTAAGGAGAAGATTAATTCCTCTGTAAGTCTTACCTAGCCAGCTCTAGACTAAGAAGACCAGTGCATGGACCACTGCATGGACCTCTGTGCCCCAGACTAAAAAATGAAACACACAGGTTTAATTAAGTTTCAGTTCTATCAGTCTGGAAGCAAGCAGAGCTCCCAGGGCAAGCACTGAGGTGGTTGATCCTGCACAGCAGTGTTCAGGTAGTTTCATTAATAAGGAAAAATTAGTAATTTTTTTGTTGCTTTTGTTAAAGTCTCTTTGTCAGAGCTGTCTTCCAGGGAGCCAGGGGCCCAGCAGAGTGCCCGTGTTAACCTGTGGGCATGCAAAGCCACTTACTAAACTTTCAGAAGACTATTCTCACTGAACTGTAGTCAGGAAGTTTCCCACAGACCTGGACTACTATGCAGCCAAGAGGAAAATAACTAACCGGTTAAAAATGCTCAAGTCAGAAGACGTGGGCATGGATCAGGGTCCCTGCTTCCCATGTTACCAACTTTCTTCTTTATTCACAAACCACTGGAGAAAGCACACACAGTCAGAGGAATAAAACACTCTTCTGATTCTTTTCTTACCTGCCAGGCCTTAAATACTTGGCTGGAGTCACATAAAACGTTCATAGTATGTGGAACAAAAAAAAGTTACATCTTTATACGCAGTGGCCCAGGTTTCTTAGAGGAAAGAAGAATTATATTATCAGCACAGTTTTTGCCTAAGGGTAGGAGAGACAGGATTAAAACCTCCTTTTTCCTTCCCTATCTTGCACTCCAAAGGCTGAGGAGCTGGGCCAAGGCTTGCAGACCAAGGTTAGAAAACACAAGTTGGTCATAAACTAGTTAGAAGAATGACAAAGGATGTGACAGATAAACAGAAACTTTTGTGACTGTGATTTTCAATTAAGGTAGTTAAAACTTGCCTATGTCCTACATTATACGCTTGAGACCTTTATTGGAACTAACCCCAATTATATTTTCCTATATTTCCCCAATAATGTAAAGAAACTAACCTTTGAAGAAGGGCAATGAAATGCGAAAACATAAGAGCTAGAAAAAGAGAGAACTCTAATTCTAGGTGTCACAAAAGGTTTGCCAGTCAACAAAACTGAGGGTCAGAGTTGACATGATTAACAGAAAAAATGAGATAAATGGGACAATACTGGGTTCCATCTGCAAGCTAGAGACTCAGAGGAAATAAAACATGCACCTATATCATTTAACTTGCTGCATAATTGACCAGCTTTCATACCTGCTTTGAAGGCTAGACAAAGAGCAAAGCCTACAGCTGCCTTCTGGCTTCAAACAAAACAAAATTCTCCCTGGCAGCAACTCAGGTTGCTTCCAAGACCACCGTCTGGGTAGCATTATCCTTTGTGGAAAAGCAAAGCTTCTCCTAAATTAAAGTTCAAAATTTAATGTCTGCAGCCAAATAACATTTCATCACTGAAATTACAAGCTACAGTTAGTGTTCCTCAAGAGAAGTTGTGTACTGCAGTGGGTTCAGCTCTTTGCTTGAGCTTTCTTCAGTTGAGGAAACAAGACTTAGCCTTAGTAACTCATGCACAGATAATTAATTAGACATTTGCAGTTGTTTCATATGCCTCAAGGAGTTGTGGTGTTTGAGTCAGTAATGGAAAGTGTTAAAATTTGTTGCCACAAAAACATCTTGCTCTTATTTAGCACTTCTTGCCAAGTAGGTGTTCTAACCTTCACAGCAGCAGGTTACTACCATCACAACTATGCAATAGTTTTTATGCATTTTATTAATATCAAAATTCAAGCAAAGAAACTGCATCTCATGTTTAAATAGTTTTCCAAATGAATGCAAAAACCAGAAGTGCAGTCATGCAAGAAAAAAAATTAGAAAAATATTGATTTTTAAAGTTAGCTGTTATACAAGTATTACTGAAAAGAAGGATTAGCGAAAGTTTCTAATCTGCTCTAAGGGTGCCTTTCCTAGGTAATCACTGCACAAAAAATCTGAAAATATTGATCTCCCATCAGTCAATGGGAACATGGTACTCATAACACTATACCCAGACACATTTGTCACTTTTTAATCCTATTGGTCCATGTTTTCCAGAAAATTGCCATTACCTAACTAAAGGGAACTTAGAATAAATAGGACAAGCACAAAAATAACCTAAAAATCATGAACCACATGTTTCACATTGTATTAGAGCCAATGTGTTAATATTTCTCAAACTTATGGTTAACTTTTGAGACTAAGCTTTTCTGTGTGTAATTTACTTTCAGAAACAACAATTGACAATTTTGTTATTGGTGGAAGCTGGTTCCCTGAACTACCATACAATAGAGTTGAAAACTATACTTAATAAAATCCACATTTAAATAAAATAGGAACAGATCACCTTTACCCCACAGAACCAGGAGTGAGGACATTTTTAGCCAGAAAACTTCCCGATGAAGTTGCTTTCTTGTAGCTGCACAAGGCAGTATGAGCTGGAACTGGAGAAAGAACTGTTTGGACAATAAAGCCCAGGTAACTTTGTACTCAAAGACTTGAGTCTAAGGTTCAAATTGATTGATTCCAAGGCTAATTTCATCACCAGCATTAGCTGGTGCTAACTTAATCACCTGCATTATCAGCTTCCACATCAGTGAATATACATAGCCAGCACAGGAGTGAACAGATCTTGAAAAACAGGATTTACTCAACTTTACGAAGTAATAGATGGGTGAAAAATGGTTTAAATTGCCAGAGACAAAGCTCTGAAAGACTAGTGACAGCTATAACTTGCATACATCTCAGCCTAACACTTATGCCCAATGATATACTGGTCTGCATTGCTCAGGCCAAACACAAGGCAATGTTCAAATAGAGTTCAGCCTCCTCGAGCCATACAGCAGAAACAATCAGGGAACCCAGAGGCCTGTTTCCTTCTGTGTCTGGATTCCATATTTTCAAACCAATAGCAGAAATGAGACATAGCAATGGAATTGGTTTCTAGAAGATTTTCCAGGTAAAAGAAAGAACAAACACCTGATTAAAGAAACTGGTGAAAAAGAAAGGCTAAAGATCCTGATTCTATAAGAAAATGATGCATAGATAATAAATATTAAACTCAATGTCAGACCTTAACTCTCTCAACATGCCACAGCTGTTTCTAGAGAAGCCCTCTTGGCAAGGGGAACACACCACCTGCAAGTCATAAGGAAGTAGAAAACAGGCACTGTCTGTATTGATACAAAAATGCACAGCACCAGGAGGAACAGCCTTTCATGCCACCACTTTACAGTCAGGACCACACGAAAAAATGCCAGGTTGGAAGATTAGTGATACATTTGTCCAAGGTTCAAAACAATATTTAAGCATTAGTTCCACTTGGGACACGTACATCTACATAAATGAGTACTTTCACTTTCGGTTTGCCTTAGAATCAACTCTAAACACAATCAATAACACAGTATAAACTATTCTGACAATGTTCATAGTTGAAATATAAATTCCAAGGTGACAGACCCTGGACTTCACTTTCCAGCAAGGAGAAAAAAATCCATTTAAAAGAGTTTAGACTATTTAAAGCCAGGGTACGGAAGTGCAAATTAACCCTGCCCCTGCAAACACTAATGGCATCCCTCTACTGAGTATTATATCTCAGTACAGTCTATTTTTATAAGCAATTGCTGACAGAATGTAACAGTTACAAAAAGAGTCTACACCAAACTAAAAGGGGTCAGCATATGACCTTTGTCATAGTACTATGGTTTTGGAGAATCAATATTTTTCATTTTGTTATACATGAAAGCAAATCTCTTGCCATTCACATAGAGACACAGTGTCTACAATCATTATTTATTTTGCTTCCTTGAAGGACATATCTTAAGAACATTCAAATATTTACAGGATTTATCCTTGTTTAATACCCTAAACCAATATTGTGCAAGAATCTTCACTTTTGTTTCCATGTTCAAGGGATGTCTTTAGTCCATATTTAGTTAGTTAATGTTTTGAAGTAACTTCTATGGCCATTATGTTATCAGAATCCAGAATTCAATTCTCCTTGCATTATTTATGAAGTTTCAAGGTATAGATTTCAGTGGCTCTGGGGATCTTTCCACTCCATGTATTAATGAGATCTTTGGGAAAATAAATTTCAGATTCAATAGCCTGTAGGATGGTAAACACTCTTTCTAATTAATTGTGTTACATATGTTTCAGAGAAGTATCAGGTCAGAAGAGATGTCATATATAAATCATACAGTTAGGACACTCATCACATGAGACCCTTGAACATGTAGTTCTTCATTCAGCATGCTACTTATTCTATTTTGCTGTACAGAAAAATACATTCAGGACTGGAATGGTTAAATATCTGTTTTTAGCAAAATTTTTAAAAAGTGGTAGGTATGACTCCCTGTACAGTCTGGAGAAACAAATACATACACTGTCCAGAGCAGTTTATCCCATCTATTTAGAGCACTAACCTCCAGATAAATGACCCTGACAGCTTTTCATTGATTGTATGGGTATCTCAGACCAGATGGCTAAAGCTGGGGCAATGGGACAGTGTCTAAGGGTCAAATCTTCAAAGGCCTTTTGGTGCCTGGGGCAGAGGTACAACATACTTGACAGACTTTTCACTTCTGTGAAGGCTGAAAAAGAAACTCTCACCCATCTCACTATACAAAGAGAGTTAACAAAAGTAAGACTAAAACTGGATGAAAGAACTTACTGGCAAAGTTCCAGCAGCAAATTAAGAGAGACCTTAAGGAGAGAAATGAGCTACTTAAATCAGTTCCTATAAAATGCAAAGCCAAAACCAGTTGGCAGGACTCTACAGATTTTATGTCTCACTGTGAAAATGGCTATTCCTATTCAGTGGGCACATACATTGCCTATTGCAACACTTTCTGACCTGCTTTTGAATCTGCACTTCTCTTTTCAAGCAGATAACGTAGCAAGGGTTGCATATTCACTTTGGAAGTGGATGAAGGCTATTGTTTCAGGAAAGAGCAGATTCATCATGGAATTCTGTGGAGAAGGTTTTTTTTCACTTTTAGTGCTGGATTCAAATCTGAATTTTCATAGCAGTCTGGGTTTGATGTATCCCAGCTATTTTTACAGATGGTCGGAATTTTTTCCTCCATTTTTGTCTCCATAAGTGTAGAACAAGTGACGTTACCGCAGTGCACCCTGGAAAATCAGCACACTTGCTCAGAAGCTTATGACTATTGATGTAAATATAGACCAGGAAAAGTGATACATTCTGTAAGTTCCTTAAAAGACCAGTAAAGCAAGAATTAAGTTTTGCCTTTATGGTTCTTTCTCACTGCACCAATATAATAAACTTTCTCTAGCTCAACATTTCTTTTTCAGTTTACCTTGTGCCTACTATCAGCTTCCTTAATACTGCAGCATTACAGCCTGGCAGGGCTAATTTGAAGCCATCTCCAGAGCAACACCTTTGTTCCCAGTTTATGGAAGGATTTTATTAAATGTGCCAAGGCTACTAATATAAGGCTAACACAGCAATGAGATTTCTCATGCCAAGATGTGCACTACTGTGTCCAGATAAATTTTGGTTAAACATTGCAAGTGGTTATTAGGAAAACTGCACTTCTGTGGTTCAAGCCCAAGTTACATTAAGAAGACTGTTTCAAGCATACATCAGTTTGATTTTTATTCTGTCTCCAAGTTTTGGCTTATAGCATTTATAAGTAATCAGAAATTGTGTTACAAATGTTTGAGAAACATCATAATAAGAACCTTTATTCATTTCAGCAATTTCCTTGCTTTTGCGATTGTCCTGCCCAATGATTGTTGCACATTTCACTAACAGCTTAATAGGCAGGTACGAATCCTTTTAAAGAGGCCTTCTAGAACAGCCTGAGTGAAATACATTGCCAGTGTCATCCTCTAATGCAGAAATTCAGTTTCTCTACCAAACGATGCTGTTATAACAATTACAATTGGAATATTTGGGAGATAGCCGGGCATTGATTAATTGGAGAGTAGAAATGGGAGAGGGGAGGAGGGGGAGGGGGCATGGGGATGGAGGGACAGGACATGACACTATTAACTATGCTTTCTTTTGGTAGAAGTATTTGGCACCAGAGTCATAAGAACTACCTGAAAGTCTTCACACCCAGATCCTCAAAAAAGTGTGTGCTCCAGCTTCTGAAGTACACAAAAAGCCCCAGCAAGCATTTTCCTACTCTGAAAGCCTTGACTGATTGCAAGGTGAGTATCTACCCCATCTTCTGAAACCCCTTTTTTAAGGATAGGTGGAGGAGTAATTAAGGATAAGACATCCATCAGCTATAGTATCCAAGTCTGACGTTATTTAGCTCTTGTTCAAGGCTAGTACAGAGACAAGAGCATTAAAGTATATATCTTACCATGTTTATTATCAGCAGCTCAGAGGGTCCCATAGAGTCCTTTCACCATGGCTGTTCAAAAATAAGCCAATCTTACAATGAATCACGAATTTGAGATGCAAGAACCATGCCCAAACTCTTACACATCAGCAGAATGCTTACTTTCACTTTGCCACATCTGGGGCACAAAAACAGAAGGCTCATAGCCCTGAGGTACCACTGTCACCATTAGCAGTTCTATATTACAGCAACTAGATCACAAGTTATTAAAAAAATTAAACCTTAAATCAGTCATCACTTGCAAAATTATATGAAAATAAATGTCATATTGACATTTACCTTTTGGAGAACAAATTACTTATGTGTCAGATGCTGGGGCTTTCCACAGTGAAGCTTTGTCCTACAACACAGGCTGAAATTCCTTCTTACTCTCTTATCTCCTCTAGGACATAACATCCACTCCAACACAACCTCCTCTCCAAATCCATAAATCTCCAGTCACACTGCAAGTAACTGTTATCTCATCTAGTATCTGCTGGAGAGGTGAAGCATGGTCTGCCACTAGCCCTCTCAGAGCGTAAAAGAGTCACACCAAAAACACTTTCCTAGTTTTGCTGAGGAGGGTGATGGTAGGGACTCAACAGAGCATCCAAGATGGGTGACCAAGACTGGAATTGTGCCAGAATCAAAACAGTATTGTTTGGTATCACATTCACTGAGACTTGTGACATGAAATGGCACAGGCATATTGTCTATCTTTGAAGTAGATTTCTTCTAGTGCTCCTTTTCATCAAGCTGGCTTATTTGTCTCTAGCACAGAAATAGCACCACATATGCAGCAGCATGGATTTCATTAGCTTGAAGAAAAAAATGAGATGGAAAAAAAAAATGTGTAACCACCACATTTGTTACTAAATGTGTGTTGCTTCCAGATAACAACACTGAATTTGATTAGATCAATAGCATTCACAGTAAGATGCAAAATGTATAAGTAAAACTACACACCTGCAAATCAGAACTGACCTTCATTATTCAGTCATTTTCACTACTTACCAAGAAAAAGAAGTACATGAAGAAGTTAACATGTAATAAAAACACAAGAGCTACTGTGTTCCATTTCCAAAAATGAGCAGAGGGAAAGGGTACTTCCTGGCAAAATATTCAGTTCTATCCCATTAACATTCTGAAGACCCTTGAATTAATTAATACTTATTCCCATAGTACATCACTGTATCATAAATACACAGATTTAAACAGCAGAGTACCTAATGAACTGATATCTTTTAAAGAATCAATACATTTCCATCAGTTACTCAGCACTGGAGACTCAAATAAGTCAAATAAGTTATTTAGATGGCATTAAGATTTTATACCATTATAGACAACACAGTGCAAGGTCTCAAGACCTGCCTTGGCCTGAGCGGCTTTGGACTGTGAAGTCACTCAATCACAAGAAAATTCTTTATCACCTAATTTAGTTTAGCTTAGGTTCTTTCAATACCACATAAGGAAAACATTGGTAGGTACTGCATAACAGAAAAGTCTTTATAGTAACTGAGATTTGGGAACAATCCTGAGACAATTTCAGACTTTAGCTGGAAAAACACATACCTACATGTGTAGATACACACACACACACACACAGATGAACTTCACAGTCCTCCTGATGAAAGACCCTGGAAACTCATCATGACTTCTCCACCCCCAGGCTTCTTGAGGAAGGCTGAAACTGCTGACCCTAGGGCCCAGAAGAATGCTGGAAGGATGAGCACCACACAAGGGAAACTGAGGTAGATAATAAGAAATCTGCTTACAATAAATTTAACTATATTATTAATAAAACTTTCCTGTAATGATTGGATAATTTGGACTTACTTTGATTGGATTTTAAATATTTGACTAAGAAACTCCCATGAAGTCCTTCATGGCAGGTGCATATATTTACCCGCAAAAAGATTTGAAGTGTCTCACCTGTACCAGTCAACTTGAGCTATCGTGTCCTTATTCAGGCTTACAATTTCCATTGTTCAAGTACTTGTACAGACTCACTCTCCTCCCCAGGGTTTCTCCTTGCATCTAAGTCAGTGTGTTTTAATATTGAGAAGAGACTCTTCAAGAGGAGTCGCAGGCCAGTTACCCCAGTACTTTAAGGTAAGAACATTTGAGGTGTTGTTGCTGAATATATGTATATATGTGTGTGTGTGTGTGTGTATAGAGCCATGTTTATGGACAGCACACATTGTGGTTGCTGTATATGGTCTAAAAGAAGATGCTTATTCTCTGGCTACTTTTTCATAACCTTGAAAAACCTTATTAAGATGTGCAGTATAAAAAGTTGAAGTCTTCAGACCAGGTACAGACACGTTTTGATGCATTAGAGGTGAAATTAGCTATTGAACTCCTCCACTTCAGGTTGAGTTAAGTAGAAAATTTCTCTGTAAGCACGCTAAAATTTTATGCCATCAGAAAAAACAACGTTTCATTTTCAGACTTGCATACCAGCTCTTCTCTAACTGGACTTCTATTTTAGGTTGTTACCACTCGGTTCTTTAAGGACCTAGTAGCATTCTTCATCTGAAAAGAGGGAATATTAGCACATATCAGATAAGCCCTTAGATAAAATAGGTCGATGGTCTGCCACATCAATACAAAAACTTCAGGCTTTATTTTAAAGTAATATGGAAACATGCAATTTTCATGTTCTTCATGTTTATTGTTTTATTTATGTAACTGACCAAAAAGTAGTATGAATGAATCATCATGTATTTATTTCAAAAACATGAAGAAACTTGGTAATTAGGAATAAGCACAGCCTATGTTCCAAGAGTATTCCACACTGTGGTGGTTGATCCTGGCTGGATGCCAGGTGCCCAACAAAGCCACTCTGTCACTCCCCTCCTCAGCTGGGTAGGGGAGAGAAAATACACTGAAAGGCTTGTGGGTTCAGATAAGGACAGGTGAAGATCACAGAATCATAGGATGGTTCAGGTTGGAAGGGAACTTAAAGATCATCAAGTTCCAACCCCCCTGCCATGGGCAGGGACACCTCCTACTAGACCAGGTTGCCAGAAGCCCCAACCAGCCTGGCCTTGAACACCTCCAGACATACACAACTTCTCTGGGCAACCTGTTAGGAGAGGTGCTCCAGCCCTCTGATCATCTCATG
>KZ505896.1:130546-142871 GCA_002844005.1 Limosa lapponica baueri
CCTGCCTCACCATGCTCTTCATCATGGGCTGCAGGGGAACCTCTTCTCCGGCACCTGGAGCACCTCCTACCCCTCCTTCTTCGTTGACCTTGGTCTCTGCAGAGCTGTTCTTCTCACCTATTCTCACTCCTGTCTCCTGGCTGGTGTTCCCCAGCAGGTTTTTTCCCTCGGTCTTAAGTGTTTTATCCCAGAGGTGCTACCACCATCTCTGATGGGGTTGGCCTTGGCCAGCCGTGGGTCCATTTTGGAGCTGGCTGGTATTGGCTGTGTTGGACATGGGGGAAATTTCTGGCAGCTTCTCACAGAAGCCACCGCTGTAGCCCCTCTGCTACCAAAGCCTTGCCACGCAAACCCAATACACACACTTTTCATAAGTAATTGAATCACTGAAGCATTCTGTAAGCAAAGATCTTTTTTACATTCATTAAACTTACACATGCATTTGAAGTGATCCTAACAGGAACAGCTAAAACTTTTTTTGTCTCTGTTTTGTGGAGCTGTACAACATAGTGGAGTTCTGAATGAGTTCCTGAGGAGGAGGTCATTGATTTGATTGATGGCGTGAAGTTTTTGTTCTCTTCATTAAACTTGTTATCTCACTGTGGATCATAATCTTTCAGAAGAGTCTGTTAACACCTTTTTTGTAGACACTATCGGAGCTGTGGGTGTACTTTTTCCTTGCCACCTTTGCTTCACCAGTAGAGTATGCCTGGTTCTCCAGACAACTCTAATCTTAAAACACATTAAAATAATGCATTTCTTATCTTTATGATTATGCAAACCAGATTCAAAGTCCCAGTGCATGTCATACACAATCAGAAAACTGGACAGGAGCCTGTGATATGTAATTTTGCAGTAGTCTTTGATTTGAGGGTAATCCTAAAAGATTTAGGAACCCACAGAATATTTAAAATCTAGTAAATTGCTTACTTTTTACCTTGCACATTATCCTTAAAAAGTGAGAAGACAGGTCTAAAAATGTTCATGAAATTCCAACGGGACAACTTTCTGCTGAAATAATGAAAAGAAAATAGGAAAATCACACATTTACCCACACCTACAGCTTTCCTAATGGAAGATTAGTACTATGGTTGAGAAAAAATAAAAATAGGCTTAAATGAATTCTGTCAGTTCTCTTTCATCACTTTCATTTATTCTGTGTTCTCTTTACACACTTTGTTTGTCTGTAATAATTAGGAACAATTTATTACATACCCTTTCTGTTTACCTCTGGCAAATTACCTCATATCAGCAGTGATACGGAAATACAAATGAGCAGTATAAATCTTCTTGAAAATCATTTAAGATAGATTCATAAGAGCCCTGTTTATGTGAATATGAAACAAATGAGAAATATGATAAAGCCTGGGAGAAGAAAATTCATCAAAGTGAAGCAGTATCTATGTGATTTCATAAGTGATATAAGAACATTCAGAGGCTTGGAAGTCAGAGATAAGTTAACATCTGAGGATCTTCTGAAGTCTTAAGATTATAAACCACACAACCTTTTAACTTCAGCAGAGCCATTGAATTTTCTCACTAAGATTAAACAAATTTTACAATGGAAAGCAAAGCAAAACCAATATAAAATTACCTTTAAGGACCTATGCTATCCAGAGACAAAGCTTCTGACATGGGCAGTCTGTCTTAAGACAGACAGAAGTTGTTTTCCAATCAAGGTTCTTCAAGTCAATCGCATCAAGGTATACCTCAAATAAGAAAACAGTTTTGCTTACTTGTAGAAACAAGTTCCATCTTTTTTTTCTTACAGAGGCATAGCTATAATGGCCATTAACGCAGTTGTTTTTTTATTTGGGTCTAATCTTCATGTATATCACTAAGAGAAGGAAAGCCGTTGCTAGCAGCAAGACATAGGTCATGAAGTCTAAGTAGTAACTCAAAAGAGTTTCCTAGAGATGTTGGCACAATGTATTGCAGTTTTGCAGCTCAGAAGGCTGCTTGAAGTTAGTGTGCCAAAATACAATTACACAGTAGACAAGATCAAGGCACAGAAGAAAATACATTTTTAAGTTCTCTTACTTCAAACTGCCTCATAAAGCAAGAATGTTTGAGTTGTCTTTTTTACAGTTAGTAGAGTACTTGAGAAAAAATCGATCAAATTAAACTAGTTTAAGTTTGCACTGGGACAAATTATCACACCAACTACACCATCAAGAGGAACTTCCCTTCACAACAGCATGAAAAACGCATGATCACTCTGTTTATGGGGTTAGATTTAAGGAGAGACCAGAGATATCCTGCTACATAGTATCACTGGCTTGCAGTATTTCTAGGTGGTGTTCCTTGCAAATATCTTAATTGCTGTGAGGTATGAGCTATGCCAGGATCCTGAGCTACACCAGGACAAGTAGACCTCACTTGGGGCCTTCATCCAACACCTGCTGCTTGTGGGTCCAGGATTTACTGCTGAAGATCAGTCCCAGAGCTTCAGACCCTGCCTGAGCTACAGTTCAGAAGTGCATGTCTCCAGCTCATGCCTGTGCCTCTTCTTGGTCCGGGCCCTGACCTGCAGGGTAGTGATTGCTGGGCTGTGTCTGGCTCTGGAAACTCAAGATTTTACTATTGCTAATTACTCAGTTCATCTTTTCCTGGAGGTCACAAGTCTTTAGCAGACTGTGCAGCCTGAAACATGTTCTTCTGTCACACTTGGCCATGATTCATAGTTCAGTGTATTGGGTTAAAAAATAAATTACAAGGGCTTTCTGGAAAGCATCTTGCTGGAACATTTGAGCTGGTCTTATGTTTTGCTCTTTAGCAGCTTATGTCTCAAATACACAGCAGGGCCTGATAGCAGCATGAGCACTCCCATTTTGGTCCTTCAGCAAATGTGATTTCAGGTCTTAAAAGCCTCAGAAAAACTCATCATTTCATAGCAGAGTGTAGTTTGTTAACTTTTGTGGCTACCTCTAGATGTAAAGTGGTCTTTATTGCTAGTGTATGAATGGACTTTCTTTCCTTCTAGAGCAAGAACACCTAAGGCTGACAGGCTAGAAGGTCCACCTCTTGGTAGCTCCCAGTCTTCCTTAGATGAGGAGGACTGGGAAAATTTAAAAAACTGAAAGGAATCCATTAAGCAAAACAGGAAAGTGTAAACTTTATTGCTGCATAAGGGGGACTCTGCTCTTCACTAATACACTTGTGATTATAGTGCTACACGTCATCCCTTTGTGGCCTGTTTGTCTGAGAGAATCGACAGCAGGAGCACCTATAAACCACAAGTACAATAAAGAAGGGAATGCCTCTACCCTACAAAAAATTACATACACTTTCCTGTGATTTGTGGAATACTCACTACATTTAATGACTGATTGGAGCAATAGTAGAATTTCATAGGGACGGTATGACTTCATAAAGTACTAAACTTTGAAACTGAAACTTTAACTTAGTTTTTGATTCTTATGTTGACTATTCAAAGGAACAGTGTTATTGTTGTTGGGAACAAATTTGTGGTTGAAGATGAATCTTAATACCTCCTCTTAAGTTTGGTGTTTATTTACTAGCTTACACATACATATCTATGCACACATACATGTTTTAGACAAAGATTATGTCAGCTGCATATGAGTTGATTGAACTCTGTCATTGAAAACTAATTTATTTCCATGGATTTTTTCAAATGCAAGAGATGTTATCTGGAATGTCTAAACAATATCTTGGGCACTAGATATAGAATTTAAGAGTGGCCAGGTGAAGGTAATCAAAGATAAAACACTATAGACTAACTGATCATAGGGAAATCTTTATTTAAAATTGAGAGCACAAAAATATGTCAAATTAACTTGCTTCATAATTTTAAGAACTAAATACTCTTTTTTTCTCCTCGCTGTAGTTTCTAGTTTCTGATGAGTGTGGATTTTCAAGATTACACTGTTGTGGAAGGATATTTTCAGTGAATGGTAGCATGATTGTAGAAAGTTCTTTACTTATGCCAGAAGATCTATGTTTTATAAAAGGAGAAGATTCAAGACATCATTATTGGTGAAGGGAGTCAGCAAAGAGGTTTCCTGGGGATTTAGAAGGATAAGTAAGTAGAAAATCAAACTGAAACTTAAACTAAACCGAGAGTATATTTTGCTAATGAGACTGTTGTATGAAAAACTGATGAAGAGGGGTCAAAATGTGGTAATATGATTCTTCCTTAACCATGCAGAGACAAGGGGATCAGAAAAGCAACAGCTGAACTTTAGAGGCAGTATTAATGAGAAAAATAACCTTCTTAAGAGAACTGCAAAAAATCAATTCCTGAGGCAACTATGAATAAGAATTTCAGTAACCTGCCTTGTTAAACACTGATGGATGTGCAGGATGTTCCTCAGCAGCAAAATACACAAGAGAACTACTCAGTTCTAGGATCCATCAAACTTGTGTGGATGCTCTTACAACTCCAAGACTTTGTAGTACTTCAGAAAACTTTGTAGTACTTCAGAAAACTTTATAGTACTGCAGAACAGCCAATGAAAGAAATACTCGTATTCAAGTATTACTCGAATATGTACTTGTATCATTAGACTGTCAAATAATATTGTTAATTACCCAGCAATAACAAATAATGTCATGGAGCTGAAGAGAGAGTGTGTTATATCAAAACAGACTTATGGATCATCTTGGAGACAAGGACTATAAAGCTATTCTTTTTCTGTTCTGTTTGTGGGTCAGACTTCCATAGGTGTACAGGTGTACAGAAAGTCTCAAGAAGTTACTATTTTACCTCTGCACCTAGAAACAGAAAGGATGTAGCTTCATCATACGGCATCCGAATCACTGATAAAATGATTCAGAAAAGAGTTGGTGTAAGTGAAAAGATTAAAAAAAGCATAAATGACAAATACTTCATTGGTGTTGAAAGAGAAGTGCAATAACAGTGGAAAAAAACAAGACATGAGGAGGTGGCTGAGGGTATTGGTAGGAAAAGACTTAATATTACATTTTGTCAATTTTTCTTTTTAGAGAAATCAGTAATAAGCTCCTTAGAGACAGAAGCAGAGGAAGAAGTGAACTGTCTGAGGGTTGAAATTAATCATACTAAAGAATCTGCTGGAATTGAAGATGGAGTATTAAGTAAAATTTAAAAAAAATTTTGCTTACAAATATATAAAGCAGAACCAAAGACAGAAGAGACATTTTCTGTTGCTGAAAGTCAAGCTGGTGATTGGGTTCTTGAAGTGAATCATAGCACAGACCCTGTATTCAGAGTAAATAGCCTTACAATCAATTAACCTGTTCTAATTAACCTTGAAGAAATGGTTAATTTATTACATTTACTATTCTCAATTAATGAACATATTATCTTGCAAATGAATTTCTTTATCAAGTTTGTTTGATTAAGTCTCAGGCTTTGAATTCACATTTTAATTTGGCTGTATGGG
Organism: Limosa lapponica baueri; assembly: GCA_002844005.1. Classification (NCBI taxonomy): domain Eukaryota; kingdom Metazoa; phylum Chordata; class Aves; order Charadriiformes; family Scolopacidae; genus Limosa; species Limosa lapponica. Next base: position 135,934 of record KZ505896.1, read on the forward strand.
TGAAAAATGTGGTCATGCAAATGTAAAACAAAATTGTTTGATGCTTAAAACCATTTACTTAGATTCAACACAGAAAACATCTGTTTATTATTTCACAGTTACTGCAGAAAACAGCATTGAAGTTTCTATGAAGAATTTGAAAAGTGCTTGAATATTTTAACAGCAGGAAAACACATCACACTCTCCAGATAATATTCTCTGATTAAACTGAGGCATTATTTCCTTTCTGGAGAGAAAAAAAAAAAAGGGAAAGAAAAAAGGATAAAAAAGTATTACAAACATTTACTTAAGAAATCCTGCTGATAAACATTGGTTTTCCCACTTAGTCCTTATTGCTCTTCACCTCAGGTAGTACATTTAAAGTTGTTAGGTGGCTTTCTATGACTCAGAAACCAGGCTGTGTTGCTTCTCTTCAGCTAACAAACATCTTACTTTTGCATATGGTTAAGTGATTGATTGGTTTGGCCTTCTTGGACTTCTTTTTTTTTTTCCACTTTTTCCAGTGTTAATGCATTGAGGATATTTCATTCAGATGTAGTAATTTAGAAGAAAGTGATGTGGCAAGTACCTATTCTGACACTCACCCAAGACTGCAGAAAAGGCAACTCCCTTGCCTAACTCAGTGTCGTTAACAGGTATACCTTTAGACAGTCTGTGGCCCTCTGCTGGGATTTTACAGAATAAAAAGATCTGAATATTGTGCTTAAGAATTTGTAAGTTATGATCTTACAAAGAGAGGTCTTACACTGTCAGCCATACCTCATTGTCATGTATGGATGTTGTATGGCAGCAACAATAGATTTAGTATTTTTGAACAAAGCTTCCACATAGTGTTAAGATTAAGGATAAAATAATGGATAGCATCCATAACACTCAAGTACTAACAGGGTTTTAATTTTAAATTTTAATTATTTTTTTTTTTTATTTCCAGAAATATTTCACACACTAGGAAGAATTCAAAGAAGCGAGGAAAAAAAATATGGAAAAGGTGGATCTGAAGAAAAGTTAAATATATGTAACTCAGAACATCAGTGATCCAAAGAGTGGAAGATAAGTTTTGAAGAGAAATGTAAAATTCTGTGAGTAAAAGGGACTCCAAAAAAATGAATTCTGAGTGATTCTAATTCACCTATGTGTTGACTCAGCAGAGTGTATTCAGTTTTATCATCTTTTAATTTTTTTTCATCTTTTTTATTTTATTTTCACTCTGTGAAAGTTTTGACAAGTTTTGACCTCACCTGAAAACAGTTTTTCTCTGAAAAGATCAGTCACTACTGTTAAAATGGATGGGAACTGTCCAAATGGAACAAGTGAAGAGGTTATCTGCTGCCTATTTTATAAAATATAAACCATGGCAGCAGTCATATCTGCACTGGGAGCCAGCTACTAGTTCTCCCAGAAGGAATGGAGTAATGGGAAGCAACTTTTACAGAGAGTCCAGAGCTCTGTTATTTCTGTTTGTTCTACAGATGGCCCATCAAACAATGGCTTTATATTTTTAAGAGAGCCTGGGAAAATGTTCACAATTTTTGAAACAATGCTGATCAGCCCTCTGAAGTGTTTGACGGGGATGAGAACACAATGCTTCTCATGATTCCTTGCCTGAGAGATCACCGTGAGTTTCAGTTAACCTATGGAAACAGACGGAAATCTTTACTGAAATAAGCAGCAACTGTTTCCCTTTTCACCTTTATTATTCAGATGTTTTTAATTTTAAAACTAATAACAGAGTCACAGATAAATCTATTTTTGACTACGTCTCTTGTTTCTGTTGGCAATTTTGTACTACTACTGATTTTTCTGTGAAAGTCAGATGACAATTTTTGTGTATCAGGATGGAATCAGGATGGAATTTTATCCATCCTTTTAAATTTCCCTGATTGCTTCTTGTACAGAATGAGAGGTTATAATTTCTTCATTTCAGTACAATCCAAAGCAAAACCCCACAGTTTCTAGCCATAATGAAGAGAAGTTGCCATCCTGTTATAACTGTGGTACTAATAGGGAAGCATCAGGGCACAATTGATAGGTTCTGCATTAGAGCTGCAAGACCTGAAGTTTGCTGAGACAACCAGCAACACTGGCACCCTAGCACCACAGCTGTGCTACTACCATTAAATAAACAAATAAGAATACACTTAGCTTTGCAGGTTCTTCTTGCATCTCAGCAATTACAGCGAGGTTTTTTTGTATTGATTAGAATTTATCAGGAAGAAGTAGCTGAAACCTTGTTTGAAGTATGATTTTGCTGCACCATAATTAAAATTCATGGTAGAAAAATACAAATGTAGATATTAATTTTTTTAGTGAAAAGGACTTGAAAATTCAAGACTGTTTGTCACAATATCCTGTTTTAATAATTTTAAAATAAAATATTGTGTTCTTCTTGACATTATTTTGAAGTATGAATTTAATGATATTTAAGGATTTTGAAAAAAATGCTAAAATAAATGAAGGTATTCCTATCCACAAAAAGACCAATGTATCTTCTAGTTGCAAGACACAGTACATACTTGTAATTTTACTATGTAGATTGTTGGCTAAAAACAGCTCTCTTCATAATATTCTGTACATTGCTGACAACACACTTTTTCCCAGCTGTTTGTGATAACGGGTCTTATTGATAAATAAAGATGAAAATATTTTATTATGGCTCAATAGTCTTTCTTTCTTCCTTTCATACATACACACTGTGGCTGAATTAACCTCTTTTTCCCGCTGTGTTTTTACACGTTATCTGTGTTCTCATACACATGATTATTTTCTTTCCTGTTCTTTTAGACAGTAACTGTCTTATTTCTTGACTTAAGACAAAAAAAAATCACTATGGTTTTCAGTGCCACAGCAGTACTTTCCTCACATATCTCAAATGTTTTTGTAATTGTACGAGCATGACATACAGTGAAGATCTAGAACATGATCTCCTTCATGCCATTACTCATGAATGTATCTAGCTGTGAATGGGAAAAGATCACATTTTTATGGGTCATAAAACATATTAAGATTATCCATCAATATAAGCAAACTGTAGAGGAGCAAGTTCTTGTTGTTAAGCTGCAAATAAAATTCACTTCTACATGGAAGACCCAGCTCAAGACCTATCCACCTTTCATATCCCACTTAAGCTTTTGCAATACATGTAAAAACTCAGATGATGAGAAATGATCATAACTCTATTTAAGTCATATACCCCAAATCAATAATCATTTTCACAAAGTCTGAAAGCCTACAGACCTTGGATACAAGTTTACAACAATATTTATCCAGGGAAAACTAGTTCCATTGAATATAAAGGGTTGGGGTTTTTTAAATATAATTGCATATAGATTCATAAGAATTATTCTCATGGGGAAAAACAAACAAAACAAAACAGAACAAAATTAAAACGACAAAAAAACTCCTCACAAACTAAATCCACCTTCTATTGGGAATTATTCTCACACCAACTTTTGCATACCCCTTTCAAGCTCAGAGCTAGCTGGAGTGATTTACTGAAGTCTAGACAACGGATTGTCAGTTGTCTCTAAGTAAAAAAATCTTTATTCTGAACTGTATTTTTTACAGAAGCCACATCTTGAGAAAGGGATTTGAAACTGAAAACATGTCACCTCTTCATACAGTTACTGTATTTGAGCAATGTCTGGGTCATAACCTTCTGTTAATGTGCAGTAATGACTGCAGTCAACCATCATTACTTTTCCATTTCAGAAAGGGGCAGCGCTGCTGTGTTTTCAAACAGCAGAGGCAAATACTATTTTCTGTGGGGAAAAAAATATTCTCTGCAAAAAATATAAATATTCAGGCTTATACCTATCTCTGTAAATTATGCTACACATAGACTTTCCAGTATGACAGCAGAATAAAGTTGACATGCAACAGCTTTAATTTTTTTATCCAAACGTAAGTTCCTCTAAAAAAATTTACTTTGAGAATGGCTTGACCATAATTTTAAAGTATCATTTATTGCCATTTTCAGTTAACTATTTGAATTATCTTCAAAGAAGGATGAATTTTTCTTTTTTTCCAGGACAGCTGATCTCTCGTTGTGCCTTGAAACAATCTTTCTCTGCATGATGGAAGAGTGAGTAATTTCACATTTTTTATCTAAATATTTTAACATTTGCAGTTGTCACATTCATATTTAAAAATATGTTAGATGGCAGATCCAACAATATCCTTCTAAGCCCTATTTTAGTGGTCCAGTTCCAAAGGTACTGCTAAGATTCAGTTATCCATATGAATATGTATATCCGGCTTTGTCAAAAAAAATATTAATTGTTTTCCTGTGTACAACATTAAAAGAGCTTTTTACTTTCATTGTGAAGGGGGTTTAGCTTGTTCCAGCAATCTGACACATAAAGTTCAAATGAAACTAAATGGTCAATTACAGATGAGAAACTGCACACAGATTATCCAGTTGGACATCGACTGTTTCTAATTGTGAAAAAGATGATGCTCAAGGACACGTATAGGATAAGGCTCATGTGCCTGTATGACTAGGGAGAGCTTCAAGTTGGTTTTTTTTTCAGGTTTCATATTCAGTAATGCTTCAGGACTGTAGCATGTCTATGACAATGTGTGATGTAAGAGTGCAAAGTGCGTAAGTGTTCACTATGATCTTTCATCACTCACTGCAACATTCATAGTGTGAATATGTTTGTTTAGTAAAACTGTGTACAGGCTGCTTGTACCTTTAAACACAATAATATTTGTTTGGCATAATTGTTTGCTCTAGATGCAAAATTCTTTTTATGTCTCTTTAGTAATCCTTTTCAGTACAATTTGACTGAGTCCAAAATGTAGGTGGATTTTATATGGATATTATATAGTGACTATAGACAATATACATTCTCTTTAACTATTCTGGATGATAGAAAATAGCATGATCTGCTGGATCTGCCTCATTTCAGCAGATCGAGAAAGCAATTTCAAATACATCATTGCAGTCTCAGTATTTTTTAGGATGCCAGCTATGGCCTTAGAATGAGTTGGTCTTTTAAACAGTTTTGTTTGAAACATCTTAAATAATTTTTTCTGCACAAAATTTTAACAGATTAATTGTTGTGTTATAAATGTCAAAAAATTTTGACAAGCAAAAAATCTTAGTGAAGAATTATTTTTCTCACATTCAAACATTTTTGAGAAAAGGTAAATAGTAATGATCTTCAAAATGACAGAGTCAGCCATTTAATAATCATTCCTTTGAAGAAGACTTGTTCAAACCCAAAGGACAAGGGCAGTTAAGACATATGACTGCATTCATAGCTCTGGCATCAAACATTTTCGTCTTCAAAACAAGATGTAATTGAGACTCAACAGCAAACCGATGGCTGGTGGTGGCCTGCCATACGCTGTTGGTGATACTTAAAAGAGAGAAGTACTTATATAATCTAATCTGGAAGGCATATAAAGTGAAGATATACTGTTATTCCTTATAGCAATGTCACCCTTATAAACAATGGAGAATTTAGCAGCAATTAGGTAATTTAGAATTAGAACTTCTCTTCTAGAGACATCTATGAAATCGTTTTACATCTGCCGGGAGTTATAATATGATATGATCTCTTCCATGTTCCTATAACTACACATCAAGAATCTTTCTCATTTTTTCATGGAAACCAGAGGAAGATTTTTTCCTTATCCCAATACCGAGATCCAGTATTTTGAGTATGACAGAAGATGATCCAAATCCTTGTTCTTCAGAAGGCACTCAAAATTCATCCCCACATTTAAAATAAATTTTGTGACTTTAAAGTTGTTCATTGTGAGTTGAATCTCTATTATTTCTCCTGTTCTTCTTTATATACACAAGCAAACAACAGTGAAGCCCCAGAAAGTGATGAATAACTGGTAATCCATAGCCATCAGCCAGGTTGTAGAAGGCCAAGTTTCATGTTTATAAATCAAATCAGACAAAACAGGATTGTGCATAACTATCTCCATCATCGTCAATGAATGTCCTAATGATTCAAAAACAGTTACTATGTCAGCCACAGAGATATCAAGATGATATGTCTCTGCTGATTTTCCAAGCAATATGAGACTGGCTAAGGAATTAAAAAATCAGGCACTGGATTGCTTACAGTCTGGCTGCAAATTCAGCAATACTATAGTTAAATAGATTTAGATATCATATCAACAAAAATACTCCACTACCTCCCTGGGCAGGCCATTCCAGTGCCTGACCACCCTCTCAGTAAAGTCATTCTTCCTAATATCTAATCTAAACCTCCTCTGTCACAACTTCAGAACATTTCCTCTGGTCCTGTCATTATTCACTTGGGAGAAGAGGCCAACACCCACCTCTCTACAACCTCCTTTCAGGTACTTGTAGAGTGCAATGAGGTCTCCCTTTCAGCCTCCTCTTCTCAAAACTAAACATGCCCAGTTCCCTCAGCCTCTCCTCATATGACTGGTTCTCTAGACCCCTCACCAGCTTGGCAGCTCTCCTCTGGACACGCTCCAGCACTTTAGTGTCCTAGTAGTGAGGGGTTCAGAATTGAACACAGGACTCAAGGTGAGGCCTCACCAGGGCCCAGTACAAAGGTACCATCACTTCCCTACTCCTGCTGGCCACGCTATTCCTGATACAAGCCAGGATGTTGTTGGCCTTCTTGGCCACCTGGGCACACTGCTGGCTCATATTAAGCCGGCTGTCCACCAACACCCCTAGGTCCTTTTCTGCTGGGCAGCTTTCCAGCCACTCTTCCCCAAGCCTGTAGCGTTGCCTGGGGCTGGCCAGCACTTGGCCCTGTTAAACCTCACGCCACTGGCCTTGGCCCTTTGATCCAACCTGTCCAGGTCCCTCTGTAGAGCTTTTCTACCCTCAAGCAGATCAACACTCCCACCTAGTTTGGTGTCATCTGCAAACTTACTGAGGGTGCATTCAATCCCCTTATCCAGATCATGTTGTCCACCCTCCAGTCATCTGGTACCTC
>KZ505896.1:144327-181443 GCA_002844005.1 Limosa lapponica baueri
CTGGAAGGAATGGAATGAACTGAGGTTCCCCTCCCCTGGCAACTCTAGTTTAAAACCCTCTTTACAAGCTTGGCAAGCCTATAACCAAAGATGCTCTTACCCTTCTCTGACAGGTGGAGTCCATCAGGCCCCAGTAGACCTGGTTTCTCGAAGCAAATCCCATGGTCAAAGTAGCTGAACCCGTGGCTGTGACACCAGTCCTGTAGCCATTTGTTGAGTTGACAACTGGCCCTTTCAAACCCCTTCCTTTGACCAGGAGGAAGTAAATCATTACTCCTATTGTAAATCATTACTGCTATGAGGAGTAAATCATTGCTCCTGTTGCTGAGTTTCCAAAGTCTGAAAGATAACGATTTAGGTTTTTTTCTTTACCCAAGTGGAAAATTAATGACCAAGGTTAAAATGCAGAAAATACAATCTTCTTTGTAATTTTATTTTTATATTGCCTTCATAAATTATATTCAATATTGTACTTTAATGGAGTACCTGGTACATTGTGAAAATAACACATATATTCTCTTCATAATGGAAGTGTGAGGGGGATCTCAATACGCAAGTACTCCAAAAGTATTAATAGAGTTCTAGGTACTCCACTGAAAAAAAAAAAATCTTTCTTTAGAAAAAAATTGTTGACAAATTATTTACATTATTATAACTTATATCCAAAGTTAGGAGCTAAAATTTGACAGTTGAATGAGATACCAGTACTTTCTTTTTTTTTTCAAATTTAGACATGATATGAAATCCACAGATTATTTTACAGTCAATTCTTTTATTAATGTGTTTACATTGCTTTATTTAGCATATCATTGGCCAAATAAATATTGAGTCACAACAAATTATTGGAAATGTTAGTTCTAATGACTCTATGAAAGTCGTTTTTCAGTCTTATCCCACAGCATAGACTTTGAAGGCTAAACTTACTCTTCTTATAAATAGACTCATTTCCAGTTGATCTGGGCTCACTTCAGAAATTTAATGGCAATCTCATGAGTAAATTATAAATAGGGAGAAATCACGCTGTAAGTGCATACCTCGTGCCAAATTTAAGACCAACTACGAGTGGAAGAGAGTGTAGTGTTCTTCAGACAATTTCAGTCTCAAACCAGCTACAAAATCCTTAGATTTTTTGCCACTCAGCTATGAGACTTTGAAACTTCTAACTTGGTTTCCTTATTTACAGTTGATAATCCATATAGTATCTGAGATTTATGGTTTTTATAAAAATGTGTGTTGGGGGAGGTATTTCTCTTCTTATATATCTCTCAGATTTCCTTTTCTGACTGGATGTATGCCCTCACCTTGTCAAGAACAGTTCTTTGAGAAATATCTAATTTCAATTTAAAATATGTGATGTTGCTTCAAAATTATAGGAAATAAATTAATGACCTCTTTCTCTTCTATTTGAGTGCAAAACTATTGAAGTAGGATAAGAAAATAAAAGATGATACTTATCTCAGAAATTTGTCCAATTAAAATTAAAAACCCAAACATAACATGCCTTGAGTTTGTTTCTGTATTTTTTTAAATCAACATTCATAATTTATATACCTGGACATGTGTTATATCCTTGGCATTGTAGCTACATTTGACTAATTAAAATACGGAGCTGAAGATAAGTATTCTATATTTCACATTGAACTGAAACATTATGGTATTTAATTGACATGGAGTTAGATTTTTAAATCCAGCTATTAGCAAGGTTTCTTTGTTTACATTTGGTGAACATTTTTTTAAGAAATTATCACTACTTATACTTACATTATTGCTACCTCTGTATCACTGAAGCTAGAGTTTAACCTTATGTTGTAAGACCTTAAGAAAAAAATTATCTATTAATATAGAGTAAAAAAATCATACAGGGAAAATATAACACCACATTACTGGTAAAATACACTACAATCCAGACTACCTAATGAAACCAGCCTCTACATATCCACATACCACAGCATCCTGTATTTGTTTAGATTCCTTAAGTAAATATCTAATTCATTTACACTTCAAAGAACAGACCAGAGTAATTTAAAAGCAAAAAAAGTCTCTTTAAACTTAAAAATATGGTACTAGGTGCAATTTTTTATAATGCACGTGTCAAAATATAGTTGTCTTAAGACTTAACATGAGAAACTGTGTACTTGCAAACAAAGAGAATTTTTGCCACTTTCACTTTTCCACTTTTACATGAAAAAAAAACTTTCATTAAAGCTACTAATTAACTCCCTTTAAAATGCTACAGTTACAGTTCACAGTTTACCCCAGTATATGAATATTCCTATAATGGGTTCCCTTTAAGATTTTTTTTTAGGAAATTAATTTCTGATTTAAAGCCTAGTCAGAGCAGAATACTTTTTTAAATTATTACAGAAAATTTTAAATATTTTGCATTATTTGACAGAAAATATTAGAGCAATTAAGAAATACAACACATATTCTGAAGGTGAGGTTGTGTCTTTAAGGTATCTAAATCTACCTCAAGTCTTGTATCATCAGTTACAGTAATAGCAGTGGCTAACTTACTTATTAATGCTGATTAAGATGATCAAGAAGTCACAGTATTTTTTTGTGTTGCCCTGGCAATATCTTAAAATGGCCTCTCTTTTTTATAAAGAAGTTTTGTAGAGTGTTTTAGTAAGTTTCGATAACAGGTGGTGGTAGTGGTGGTAAACTCCCCATATTTCAGTAAGAACTTGGCCTAGTGTATGTGATTCTGTCTTGGTTATTAACTAGAAGTTTAATTAAGGGTTGATATTCTCAAGTAGGAAATCCGTTTGAAGAGAACAAAGACTGTAACTTGTCAAGTAAATAAAGATTCAAATAATTCCCTTGTCCTGTAGTTATCCAGAAATTGTCTCCTTAATGTTATAAATTAAACAACTGAAATATATCTCTCATATGAGGAAAAGCACCAAACCACATATTGATTTTCTCATTAATAGACCCAATTCTAGATTTTTTAAATGTCTGATGTTAGATCACAAACTGTGAAAGCAAACAAAAGCTAATAAACTTAAAGAGACTGTAATATTGTATATCATACGTTTATTCTTCTTTGCCAGCAGTATAACCAAACTGGATATTTCTTCAGCAAGATTTTTTTTTAGTAAGTTTTAATTTTAAATTAATGGAAAAAAATATAGGTAAGAAACCTGGACTATAGCTGGAATATTAGCTATAGGGATGAAAGCAAAGTTCTGTCTTCCTCAGTCCTTGACAGAGGCAATTAGATGATGTTTACAGAGAACAAGGGAAGAATAAGAACAAAGAAAGACCCTGTCACACTTGGCTCTTCAGTCCTTCAGGACCATCTTGCCCCTCTACTCCTTGAGCTTGGTCTTTACCTCATCCCACTTCAACAGTCCTATCTGAAGGTCCTATGCCACAAAAGGTCTAGGTCTTCACCCCACTGGGAGCTTCACTGAGCCCAGAGGGATGCTCATGAGGACCCGCCCTTGTGTGTCTCAGGGCAGATACCCTTTCTCTGGGTGAACAGAAAAGCAGGGAGTGCTTTGGATGGGTCATTGGATGCTCCCATGACAAAAGCTTTTGAACATGGCATGCTGTGTTTATCTGTGTGCTTGATCTAGCTCCATAACAATATGGCATTTTCTTTACTTTGGAAATACACTTAGACCTTCAGAATTGACCCTAGGTAACCTTTAATGTGTTTTCTCCTTGGAGGAGAACAACAAAGTTAGGATTAAAGGGATATGAAGCATTAAAAGTTCACAAATTGATTCTCTTGTGCATGTATATAAGTTGTACTAATCACAATTAAATATAAATTTAAAATCTTATGCTCCCATTAGCTTATATATTTTGAGTATTGGCTCAATCAGGCAAGAAATATTAATCTGCAGATTTCAAGAACTGAAAATAACAACATATCCTTAAAAGCAGCCCCGCATCAAAAAATCCATACTCGAAGAGCTACCACTGAATATTCATTAAACGTGTTACAGTGGTACAAATGTTTTTGATTCATTTGTACGTTAGAGTTCCACTTTTTATTTTGATCATTTTCAATACCTCTATTTTTATAATTGAAAAAAAGTCTGAAGGAAATTCTGAAACAAAGATTTTTGAAATGGTCAAAGAAAACACTTTATCTATTTCAGGAGTGTCAGCTTCTACTTCAGAACCCGTCTATGCTCACTTCCTAAATGAGGTCTTCCTTGGAAAGTAGATGGAAAATCTAAATTAAAGATGAAAATTGAGCAGCATATCAAAAGTACATGAAAATGTGAAATGTTCTATGATTAATATGAATTTGATTTAAGAAATTGTCATACTACTTTTAATGGACTAGCCTTAGTAGGAGGCCATTCACAGCATGCTACAGATGCCAGTTCCTATTTCTGATTACCCCACCTTCTTCAAAAGTAACTTATGTCTATATATTTATATCTTCTTTCCTGAAAATCAGCTGTTTTACCTGCCAAGTAACACTATTTGTCATATCATAGACATTCACGGACTTTCCCTCTCTATTTCACAAACGGCTTCCTCTGAGGCAGCATTGCTCATCATCTGCTGCCACTTCATCCTCACATCTCCTGATGTACACGGCTCTTCAAATGTGCCACGTGGCAGTCCATGACAAAAGCTTCCAGTAACTACTGCAGTCCAGAAGCAATTCTGTCAGACAGAATGACTGAATTTATCAGACAGTATAATTTGAAGTGCAGAGTCTTTAGTTCCTTCAATGCACACATCAAGAACGTTGTCTTGACTCATTTATTTTCAGAACTCATTTTGATTTTTGATTCTTATGCTAAGCCTTCTGAGTTAAACTCTTACTTGTAGACTGGAGCTGGCTGGGATTATCTATCAAAGTTTTATTTGCTGAAAATATAGCTTCTGCAAAATTGAAATTCACATTGGGTAAAGGTTTTGTTTCATGTTTCTTTCTTATAGCGTGAAAGACATTTTTGGGGGTAGCATTATTTATACATGTAAATAAATTTAGTAATGTGCCTTTTTTTTTCAGATAAAACTAAAACTATTTGAAAGTTTTAAGTTTTCAATCCTTCTTACTAGTGCTTGGCTCTGCTTTTCTGGAATACTCAGTTGTATAATACGGATTAGCCTGTTTTCAAGTTATTCTCTACAAGATCATAGAATTTACACAAAATAGCTATTCAATTTTATAGAAGAGAAATATCAAGCTTTTAACATTTCCTGTTGCTGCAGGGCAGGAGAAAGACCTTTAAAACTTTTTATAAAGGTTTGGGGTTTTTCAGGCAAAGCTGGAAGTTTAAACGAATTGGCCAGTTTCAAATTTAGCATATGTCAGAGGGTGTTGGGCTACCACAATCCAAAGTGCACTTCATGCATCTAATCCCCACATCTAACCCTGCTGATGCTGCCATGTTTTCTTTCCAAATCATGTTTGAAGGTTTCCAGGCCATAAAAAGCAAGATTCAATGTACTTTTCCCTCTGGTTCAGGGTCCAGACAGAGTCACATTCGAGAGATTGAAACAATTCTGTGGAACAACATAAATTTACACCTTCCAAAAGTATTCATTATTCCAATAAATACCGCAGACAAAAACTTTTTCGTTTATGACTGAACAAAATTGCTTGGGCTGTCCACGTTACTTTCAGAATATTTTGAAGGCAGAGGTAAATATGAAATTGATGGCAATCTTTTGATAAATAAACTATCTATTTACAACAAAACACTTGTCATAATTCAAGATTTACTTTTTTTAAAGCTTTCAAAATGCAGATCTCGACTTGCACCATTTCCAGGTTTTGGAACATTTAAAGAGAAAATGGAAGGAAATATTAACATGGACTAAGACTACATTTCCAAAGAGTGTACATTTTTGCATTTATGTCCAATTTTTCTTTGTTTTAAAAAAAGCGAATATAGCAAATCCAAAATTCTGTAATCTAGTCAGTAAATGTAGAAGATGGTAAAGTACTCTAAGCTCTTTCATGTTTCATTTTCATCTCTTTCTTTTCCAAATGTATTTTATATTTTAACTTCACGTTTTGCAACAGTATTGATGAAGCATCAAATACACTGGTATACAAAGCTAGGCAGAAGTAAATTGCTGTGTCAAGATGTAACACCTTTTAAAGATTAACTTAATAGGGTTCTTAGGTTTATGCAAAAAAAATATAGCATGGACTGCAGTGAGTTTGAATTTCATTTGTAGCTTCTGTTGGACACTTGGTCCTCAATATCTGAATAAACAGAAAATGCATTATTAATGTGCAAGACCCATTTCATACGTGTTATTATACCCTAGCATTCCGCATACATGCAGAAGCTATATAAGCAGCAAAGCTATATCCTTAGTTGTGTTTGAACTGCATAGTATTTACTAGTTCATTAGTCTTCAGATTAGGTTCTGTTCAAACTCTAAAAAAAGCTTTCACAATAATTCTTAAGCTCTTAACCTAAAAAAAAAAAAAAAAGACCTTGTGAGATGTTCAGAGCAAACATCCTAAGTTTGGATCACTGACTAACATGAAATGTTTTGAGAACTGAAACTGAAATTGGATAATTTTACGTAATTGGTACAATTCAAGTTTTGTGAAGTGTGATGAATGTATATATTAAAGATCAGTTATATATTATTGGTCACGGTTAGATTTTTCACATCACAGTGAGGGGAAAAGAGTTAACAACAGCAACAAAAGCCTCTGCTGCAATCCTTATTGTTCACAATCCTTCTAAGAAGCAGTGGAATCAGAATCAGAAAAATATTTATATTCCTAAATGACCCTAGACCCGAATCTGATACTTCTCTAAGCTTTTTGTTCCAGTGTCCAGTGAGTGTTAGAAGACTGTATTAGTTCTCAGTTTGACCAGTAAATTACTCAGACACTAAAGTCCTGATAGACATGGCAGTGCTGAGCAGCTCGTGGAAAGGCAGAGCTTGACTTGACAAGTTGCCAGAAAGTAGCTAATGTTTTGTGTTCTTCATCTCCAGTGCATTCCCCCACCAGGTGGTACACATCCATTTTTTTACACACACATCCTTCCCTTTTTTGAAGAAACTTGGGTTCTTTACCTTCCAGATCACTGGGAACTCTTTAGTCATCAGGCTAAAGCTATTGGGGTACAACATCCTCACAGTTCTGGTCAAAGCTGCTCAATTTTCCATGGAAGTGTGATATCACAGTCTACAATATTGTGTGAAGCAGGAAAGTGGTCTAATCACTTCAAAATTTTAATCTTTCACAATTACTATGCAACTATTGTATGTTTAACTGCTTCAAAAAGAGAAACCAATTATGTCTTTAAATTCCATCCAAGGATGTTTTACAAGATGGTATTTAGGGCCTTGTTCCAGGAAGGGGGAATGGTGAATATGAAAGTCCTTAGGCAGAGGAGGGAACAAAGCTCAAGGCTTAAATAGTGGATGAACCTTGCAGGTTGTGTTGGAAACAAAATTCAAAGTTCTGTCTTTGTGCCTTCGGTGCACCGTTGTTCAATGGAAAGGTTCATGGCCTAAGACATTCCAGGCAAGTCTCTAAACACAGATTCCTTACAACTTTTTTTGGTTGTGGTGTTATGGCTGCCTACAGAGGCTGGTTACATGTCACCAGAAAACCTGATATGATAAAAAACACAAGCTGGGTAAGATACATCATTTTTCAATTAGCGCTGAACAGAAGATAAAATTGAAACAAAAAATGAGTAACAGATACATACATAGATTTTTGTTATTTTCCATCTATTTTTTAATAGAACTCATCTTTCAAATATCCATAAATTTTGATAGACCACATGCATCAGCTGACAACTGAATTCATTTGAAGATCATAATTTTTAATTAAGGCTGCTCCTTCTATTTTTCTTTGCTGCCTATAGCAGATCCAAGTTACTCAAGTGCAGTTATATTCAGCTTTGACAGCTCAGTATGATAATTATACAAATGTTGCATTAGAATACTAGGTAATTGAAAACTTTTACTTGTGAACTGTGGTCTTGGAAAAAAAGCACTAGCCCCAGGAATAACTGCAGCTGGTTATACACCCTAATTATTAAGGATTTCTAGTCTCTTGGGTACTGCTTTGAAAACACAGATTATAGGGTTGAAATAAAATTAGTTTCGGTACCTATAAAACCTAAAATTCTGATTTTTGGAGGTCAGGTAAGTTACTGATGTTGAACACAGTCATCTGCACATAGATATGCAACACCTTAAGATGACTTACACTGTAAGATTAAAACCTCGTAACTGCTTTTCCTTTTTTTTTTTTTTTTTTAAACAAAGAGAACAAAGAGTGCTGCTGTATTAACTTCATAAGACCATTATTCTCTTTATTCTGAGGATAATGGCTGGTTACTTTAGGGTTAGTTAATACTATTCTAACATTCGCAATTCCAGAACTTTCAGGTGAGTTGAGAGGAATTTGGGTGAGCAAAATATGAATTTGTGGGTTCTGAGACTTTAAGAGTCTTTTAAATTAGCTAAGAGACAGAGTCTCAAGGATATTTAGGTACCACTGGCACAGCATCTGAATCCCTCTTATCCCACTGAAACCAGGAGTTACAGGTGTATATATCTTTGAGGATATGAACTTAAGTAGACCACAGTGAAATGGCAGCAACGCCTCACATAAAACAAACACCATGCTGTATGAAATAATCCCACTGAAGGAAGCCAAACTTTGAATCAAGTGTTACTTTGTTTGAATAACAATTCAAACAAAGTCCAAATTGTAATTTGGACTTTTTTGATTTCATCTTATTATCTGCTGTGATGAAAGCAGTAAGGCACACATGTTGAGATGTCCTAAGAGTGCTTACAGTTGCAGTACAACTGTTATTGACATTATCAGTCAATTTTACAGGACCACTACTGATGCAAATACAGATCCTTTCCCACTCTTTTGAAGGCTTCATAAAATATCAAGAACAGAAATGAAATCATGAATGGAAAACAAAAAAAAATATATAAAAGCAGTTCTGAGACTAAAAGAATACATTTTTCCTATTTTACTGTAAGGTTCATTTATTTACTATTAGTAGTAGTACACTGTAGTTACAATGTCAAATGTACATGGTCCAGTTCGAATGTATTTTAAGACAAGAAAACAGAAATAAAGGGGCATAATATAATGTAATAAACACTTCTTCCACCTCAGGTGACAGCAACCCATGTCATTGCTTTGGTTTTCATTTGATTGTAATGCTGTGTAGAAAACATCTCATTAAAGCTCGAAGTGAACCGTAATTTTGCAGGAACATTTTATAGTTGATCACCTTTCTTTGTCTAGACAGTGTTTTCTTTAAGGCCTTTGAAAGTGATCCAATAGCTTAATGATTTTTATAAAGCATGAATGCCATATATACATTACACTTTTTGACAGACCTATAAAAAATTAAAGTCAATTAGTAACACCAATAATTATTCGGTGACCTTTAGCATGTTATAAACCTAGATCTGCTTGTCCTGAGATGTGACTGTCCTTTTCTAGAGCTGTAATAGCTGATTGAATCACCAAAACTATTACACAGAAAATAAAAAGTCACTAAATTAATATGAATAGTCATTTATTTAATTAATAAAATGCATGTGTGTGTGCAAATAGTTAAATGAAGTATATAGGGTTTTGTCATGTCTCTTAAGGATACTTTGGGTTGTAAAACTACACACAATCAGAATATTTAAAATAATTATTGATTTAAGACAACTTAATGGGTAAAATGCAAGACACGGAACTTGTTATCTTTTATTTAATGTGCTGATAGAGCTATGATAAAATGTACTGTTCATCCCTTCAATATCACAGCCAAGATAATGAGCAGCAGAGATCGAATGGGAGTTATATTTCTTTCTTTCAGTCACACATGTCCTCTGTCCTTGGTGATGCCTTCTGAAAACAGCTTTTTTTTTTTTTTTAAGTGTAATGGACATAACGGAAAATAAAAACCTTTCCTGGGCTCTGCGGGAGACTCAGGAATTCACCTAGTGAATAAGTCTCATTGTGAATATGTCTTCTTTCCTAGGTGCAGACACGATGCACACAGCTGTTCATTCTTTCTCATTTTGGTCTCAGGAAGGTAGAAGCAGGTGCTGTTTTGTAAATCTACACACTTTTCCACAGTATCGGTATTTTTCCATTCCTGAAACTGAGATATCTCTTTGACATCTCGCTGGTTTTCAATTTTTCTATTTTTTGTCTTTTTGAGAAGTGTGTTTTCCAAGAATGATCCCTCAGTTTATCCCCAATGTAACTCTACCTGTAATGGCATTGGACGTTCCAACCCCAGAGCCTGATTTCACAATAGTAGGTCATGGTTTTCCCTCCCCTTACACTTCTTTGCAAAGACCATACTGTTTCCTTCACTTCACTTGGTCCTCAATTCTCCCTCTCAGAGTAAGAATTACTTTTGGAAATCTATGCAAATGATTGCAAATCACTTTCCCTGTTTCCAGCAAGGGTGGAGAGGGATTTATACAGTGACCCTTTGCAAAAGGGCACTAGGTTTTTGGCAGAGGATCCGACAGCACCTAGCCCCCCATGATGGACATCTGGTGGTATGGGTGACAGCTACGATGTATGTTCTCAGGGCAAAAAGCAAAGTGAGAACTCCAACTGATAAAACAGGCAACGCTTTTCCTTCCCTCCCTCCTCAAGACCAAACAAAGAGATGCCATAATGCTATATATTGTTCTACCAAACCTGTTTTGTCAGCTTCTTCAGGCACAGACTAATACCTGTGTTAATACAGGGCCAACTGCAATGAGGATTTATTTTCATTTAAGGCTTGGACCTTTCTGCCATATGTGTGTTTAATTAATACAATCTCAAGCCATCTTCTACTGTGTCTCTCCATGTTCAGCACTGCTGTTGACAAATTCCTGACCTGCAAATCATGCTCAAACATGATTTTTAGCTGGACTTTCAAATAAGTTCATTAACACATACTGAAAACTAAAAATAGCAAAATCACTTGCTAATGATAAGATTATTTTCTTATAGCACAGAATTACTTTAGCAATTGCTCACCAGAGGCTAACTCATAACCTTGCAATTTTAGCTTCTTTGTCATCTGATCATTTCAAAGCTTTGTTCTCATCCAGACTAATGACCTTCATATTCTTTTGAGACCTTCCTGATTCTCTTTTTTTTCCCACAATAATTTGGGGTCCAGAGATAACATTCTGGCCCTTATTGTAGTCAGAGGAGTATTTATAGTCGTTGCTGAAATGCAGCCACAATTCTGAATCTGTTTTTCTTTCCTATTCATTCTGTTGTCCTGCTTAGGACCTGATGAATAATATACTCCATTACACTGTTGACAGATCGTAAAATGTAGTTTTCTTTATTTTTCTTAATATAAAGTATTTAAAACAGAGATGACATTTAAAGTTAATAAATGTTTATAGATCTTTCTAAAATATAAAGTGAATGAACTCTGGTCTGTTTCCTAAACCCTGATTCATCAGTGTGAAATAGAAAAGCATGAGAATCTTCCTTAAATATTTTACTGATACGTTTTTCCATGTAAAAGTAATTGTCCAAAGGAAATCTTTCCAATTCCAATCTGATCTTTGGAGTACCCAAACAGAAACCTCAGTATCTTAGAGCTAGTGACAATATGCTTTTATTACATATTAATATGTTAACAAAAAAAAAATATTTTATGATAGCTATATTGCCCCTTTATTTGTGACAGACTGAGAGGAAGGTTCAGGAGATCAATGAAGACATTTTGACGTATATATCTCTTGAATTTTCATTTAATTGCTTACTTAGATCATCTATCTTGGTTTTTATTTTATGTATCCTCTCAGAGCAAATACAGATGAAAAGAATTCTAGTAGCCTCAGGCAAAACAAATAAGCTTTCAATATTTAGGCTGTCCTATGCCACAATCCTGACAATGTAAAAACACTAGAACCTCTAACTGTTAAGGCTCAACATGGGCTTTTAGAGTATGAAAACCAAGACTCTGTGAGCTCCAGATTCTCTGTTACAGCCACAAGCTTAGAAACTCAGACTTTTGGATTGAACTTTCTGATTATTTCTGACTTTTCCTTCAGCAGTATGTTCTGTTCAAATTGTCTTTAAATTATTTTCATTTTTTTTCAGCATTTCTTGCAAAATGAATATTCTAACTATAATTAATTTAGGTTTTTTAAGTTTGTGACTGAAAAAGAAATACAAAGAAAAAAGAAAGTGTCTGAGTTAATTAAAACTGAAGAGTTAATTAAAAGAAACATTTTCAGTATTTCTGGGAATTTAAACAGTACTCAGGACTGAATGTGAAACATTGCTTTGGTCATTGTTAAAAAAACAGTATGAAAAATTGGAAACGATAAACAAGGTTTCCAACTTGATTTCTGTTCTGTCATTATCCAACTATTGGCAAAGCTAGAAACACTAGGTATTCCTCATTAAAATACATAATCCTTTTAAAATTTAGCAGACTGGGACCTGATATGAAATTTGATAGAGTTTCACACCAAGGAAATATATGCCTACTGGGAGCTTCCAGTAACTTATGGAGTTATACTACAAAATAGTAAGAAAATGAAAGCATTTTTCAATATCTTTTGAGTCAAGGGTAAGTTTCGACTTATTTCAGGGTAAGGTAGGACTGCATTTGTCACTTGTGGTTCTGACAAGTTCTTTCAGAAGAGAAGTAAAGTGAATTTTTTCAAGTATCTTTTAACAGCTATATCTGGAATTAGTTTAAATAATAAATACGTAATTTTTCTTCTATATTTTTACCTTGACCTTGTCAAAGCATTCAGTGAATTGCATGAAGAGGTAATGGTGTTTCATGAATGCTCTCAGAGAGAAAATAAATTCTGTGAATCTGACTTTTTCAAGGAACACATTGATACATCATTGTCTTTTGATTGTGGTGAGGGAAGTCAGGAGTACCACAACGTTATGAACTTTTAAAGTTCTGTGGGTCAGAATTTATTTAGCTCCTGCAGCAGACGAGAAAAAACTGCTTAACTTTTAGCCACATTTATAAAGCTGAAGAGAAATCACATTACAGAAAATCACTCCATATTTATCTGGAACTATTTTGATTTTTTTTTCTTTTTTACCTTCCTGAGTGAAGGACCCAAGATATCTCTGTGGCTTTGACAGGGTGCAGTGTCCTTTGTCTGTGCCACAGGTCTCCCCATCAACTGCTGGAAATGTTCAGAAAACACTTAAGGATTAACATTTTCTCTCCTGTCATTGTACCCTGTGGTTCCATGATCTCCAGCCCATGTAAGCAATTACCACTGATGTTAACTAAAGTCTGAATTAGATTCAGTATATTCAGAAGACAGGGATCAGGAACTGAGTTCAGAATGAAAGGGACCAGCCATTCTATTTTTCAACCCATCTCTGTTCAGACTTCTGATACTCTAACCCCCACAGGACATGTGGTGAAACTCAGCTGAAGCATCAGCATAATTATGCTGTATAATGTTGACATCCAGTCTTTCATTTTTCATCTAGAAGTGCAAATCAATGTTGCTACAGTGCTATAGTGATCTAAAACATGATTTCAGACAGCCAGAATTTCTCTTTAAATAAAGAACAGGTTACAGATAGGACCAACACAGTCCCTTGACTCTGAAAGTAATATTCAAACATGAGAGCAGAATTCTTTAATCTTCCCGGTGGAAATACTTTTTTATCAAAACCTTAGAACCAGAATCTGCCACATTTACATTAAACAGAAGTCTTGTGTGAGACAGAAAAATAATATCATGAAGTGGGATTTGACTTTTGGGAAAACGTGAAACAGCCTATCTTGCAATCCTGGTATTATAAGTAACTGTTCAGCCTTACCCCACCACCATTCTCTTATACAAAATCAGATAGAAATTGCCATTTCACGTGTATTTCTTTTCCAAAATTTTGTTCGGCACCATTTGGGATTAGTGAAGACTATTTACTTCTTTCACTCCCTCAACCATTTTTTCCATAATATTAATTCAATGACTTAGAGCATCAAGAAATATCAAAGACATCATTAATCTAAAGAGCTTTTCTTTCTTCCTTCTTTCTAACTAGGCTTCTGTAAGGCCTGATGGAATATAGAAAGAAAAAGAAAAATGAAAAAGGGACCTATTACCTTTTCTCGTCTCATCGCCTGAAGAGTTTTATATCGACTGGATTAAGGCAGGTTTCTTAGGTCATAAAGTAAAAGTTATGGTCAAATGCAGCATTGCAAATTTAGATTGAACCATGCTTTAATAACAGCATGATAGTGGTAGAGTGGTAAAAAGCATCGTCAAGATGAAATAGCTTTATTTACTTGGGAGTTTTGCTCAGACTTTCTGGAGTATAAAGTGGTGTGGGACATGAACGTGTTACCTGAGAAGAATAGTAAATTTTATACAACCCATTACAGAAAAAGAATAAAACAAGGACCTCTCTTGGTAACTTGGAAGGCAGTGAGTGAAGGAATGTTTTTCTAAAAATGTGTTGTTTTGGAGATCCAAGCTGTTATTTTAGAAGCATGAAAATACAGGTAGAGTAGGACCTGGAAAGACAGGTACTAATTTAATTATTTAGATCTATTTTATATTTTAAGATACTTTCAGCAATTATAATAAAGATAATAAATCAACTAGGTAAAATAATGATATTCACTCTTCATCATGTTAGGTTTATAATTTCTTAATTACTTTTAAAAGTGACATCAGAGTTTTTAACTTTCATTTGCTTTCAGCAACACATTATTCTGACATCATAAGATACAATGATACTGTAAAATCATCAGTCATAAAAAATGACTTGCAGATTCCTCCCTGAAAGACAGCTTGTTATGAATGTTCTGTGTTGTTGCACAGATTTGAAAACTAATTTAGTTCTTTCTTTTTTCTTTTTTTTTTTTTTTTTGCAAACAGCAGAATGTACCAAGAATGTCAAATTTCTTATTTCACATTTATGTAGAAACAGATTTATCAATTGCTCTCTTTGGTCTCATTATTTTAAGAATTAGTAGTAGTAGTAAACATCAAAGTATTTAATGTACATTGTCATTTTTTTATGTTATTTTACATTATAATGTTGCAAAAAAGAAGTTTTCTGTTATTTTGCTTTTACAAAACAGTCCTTATGAATTTTGTTTTCAGTAATTATTATAATGAGCTCAAAAAATATAGCTTCACACCTACATCCTAATAAAAAACATTGAAAGACTTAACACAATTCATGATATTTACTGTGATGAAGACTTGCACTTTCCTTTAATTTGAAAAACAGAAACCTTAATTTGCAGGTAAGAAGCTATTTTTGATTGAATTCATTTTTATTAATGGACAAAAAAATATAATTTTTCTAGAGCTTGTGTCTAATTTAAGTTCCTACATAAACCCTACAGACTTTAATACCAGATGTTAAGAATGCCTTCACACAGATCCCTGCATGTGGGGACTTCGAGTTTGCTGTGCACATAATGTTGCTGCTAGAAATTTTTGGTAGAATATTGCAAGTAAAAATTTAAAATTCTAAATTTTGAAAGGGCAGCTTCTTAAAATTTTATAAAAACAATTTTCTTCCATGATTCAATTTGGTGTTGTATTTACATTTTTGTAAGTCTTAACAAACAAGTTGCCATGTCTAATAATGAAGTTTGATTCTGCATATTTAATTCTGTATTAATTCTGTAAATGTTTACTTCAGCTCCTTAGGCATTTACTGTGGATATATGAGGTACTCTCGGGCAACCAATATATTGTAATATTAATGATTTAAAAAAAAATATTAGTGGATTCACATTATAACTGTGTTGTGAATTGATGAACCTTGTCATCACTAGTTCTGTCTCATAGGTGTCACTCCAAGAGAATCATTTGGTATATACCATAACACATAGCCTAAAACATATAATCTAAAAGCATTGTTTTATCTGTAAGAAGTATCTACATTGTCTGAATATGTACAAAAAACTAAGTATAGTGTAAAAGGTTTAAAGCATTTTCTTTTTTTTTAGGCTGCCTAATACTTTCTACTCAGTACTCAAGTACTCAGAAGTGATCTAGTTCTTCTTACCTGTGTGTATGAATGCTCACAATATATGCATTTTGAAGTATAATTCCTCACAGAACCCTAATCACCTGTCTTTCAATGTTAATGTTGAAACAGTATCAAATGTAAGCTGTCAATTAATTTGTTTCAAAGGATGTTTCTACCATTAGAGAAAATATTTTAGTAGCTTTGGCAGAGCTAGAACAGAAAGAAATGCTACTGGTTTTAAGACAGAGTGTGACATTTATAAGCATGGTTCTGAAGATGGATGAGTCTGAGGGTAAAAGTTGAACCTGATTGTCCAGAAAGAACCTTCCCCATGTCTGCATTTATTGTTTTTAAGTTCTAAACTGTAAGTGATAAAGTAGCCTCTGTAGGAATACTAGATACCAAAAACATAACACTATAGAAAATTTAAGAACTTCATTACTTTTATTTTACAACCTTTCAGATATTCACCATTTAAGTTGTTATCAATCAATGAGAAATATAAAGCGACTAAAACAAGTTAAGGTGATACTGTTTAAAATAGATCTTTCAGAAATATTTTAAAACACAATATGAAGTTGAATAAGTATCAATTTAAAACAAAATTATATCCAGAAAGTAAGATTCTGAAGCAGGTTTCCAAAGGTGGTTGAGAGATCAGGAACCTTAATTTCATTGCAGGGGAGTTGGATATAAACTGAAGGGACTGCATGATAAAATAGGCAAATATATAGTTTAGAAATTTTAACTGATAAGTCATGCATATTTGTATATTGATATCCCAAAGAAGATTTTAAAGAATATTAGTTCTCCTTTAAAAGTACAGCATTTACAATTAATACTGTAAAATGTTTTAGTATATATTAAATATATTTCATGGTAGCCAGTGAACATCCCAAGAGGATTTTCATTTGGGATTGTCTTTTTGGTGAGATTTCAGGATGTAAATGAATGTTCATTAGAAATGGAACAAAGCTGATAGACTGTCTCAGTGGATACTAGCTCTAATAATAAATTTCACTTGTTTGATTCCTATTTCTTCCTTGTGTACCCAGGCCTGGAAAACCACGTGGATGGCAGTGTTAGCATTCACAGAAAAAAAAAAAATATATATATATAAAAAATGGTAAGGAGGAAAAGCTCTCCACTGCATTTTTCCCCTTAGCAAGGTCTCATTCTGCCAATTCATTGTTGGGACATTCAGCGGATTTTAGAGAGACAAAGATGGGAAATATGGAAGAGAAGACACAATTGAAGGGCAGGCAAATAAAATTGCAAATAATCTCAGCAGCAATGAGTGCTGAAGACATATAAATACATTTGGCCAGTGACTTGAATGCTAACTTCAAATTCATACATGTGCAGATTTGCAGAAACACCTTTGGTTTTATATCCAGTGAAGCAGAAATATTCAAGACAGCTTGCTGAAAAATATGCAAAATAAAAGTAACATAAAGAAAAAAGCTATATTTTTTCCTTCTTTACATTATAGAAGTTCCACAGATAAAGCAAACTACAGGAAGCCTTATTAACTGAATTTTGAATTTTTATTGTCATGAAAAGCATAAGCTGTACACAATCTATTTGGTGTCAATAGGGGAAGAAAAAAATTGATACATACTTCTACAGCTTAGAATAACTACTGCAGAAAGTTATACTTCCTGTCATCTTAGAAATGAGAGTAATTTGAAATTCCCTAAACCTGAAAACTGCTGAAATGCAATCAATCAGAAAGGTTCTTACAGTAAACATGAAGCAATCTTGGGTAAGATTACAACCAAACTCCCTGCAAAATTGTCTGAGCGTATTTTCCAACTAAGGCAATATTTTTCTGCGACAAGGCACTTTACACTGTCTACTTATATTGTCTTTATCTCAAGGCTGCTCCAATTTAGAGAGAAACCTAACTTTATCTGGTAATGCAGAGGGGAAAAAAATTCTGACTAGATTTAACTTTTCTCATTTATTCCAACACAGCCTGCTGTTTTACAAAACCAAGCATGATACTTTACAGAAATGTTCCAAATTGTCTTATAATTACCTACTGAATACAGCATATTATGACTATACCCTTAATTAATTCACATATAAAACAAAAGTCTGAAATGTGTTGTTATTGAAATTAAAATTACGGTCATCATAGATGCCCCCCTAATTGACGTTGAACTGTCTGTGAATTCATTTTGAAGGTCATAAGTAAACATGCAAATTGAAAAAATTAAAAATTCCCTTACATAGTAGTGTATATACATATGTTAGACGGGAAAAGCCCTAGTGTCTCTGGTAGGTACGGAATTCACTAACCTCTCCTGGGCTGAAATTCCCTACCATATGCAAATGCAAAAATTAAGTTGTCTTTTATTAACATATTCTCCTTTAAACTGCCTACATGATTCAGTCTAATGCACAAAATAGTAGAGTCTTAAATTAAGTCCAGAGGCTTAGTATTTCTGAGTTAGACTAGAGGCAATTTTAGCCTGGCTTATTCTTCATATCCGTTCAATTAACCTCTCAGAGCTTTAGAACAAAAGTCAGTGTGACGGGTGTCATTTGAATTGAACAAATGCCACCCAGCTGTCAAAGTATTGACTTACATCAGCCACTCCAAGCCAAGACCAGGATTTGAAATGAGTTGGACAAACTATGAGGCAGTGCAAGCTAATTGTTTGCATTTCAGAAACCTTACTTCAGACTACATGAAGGTTGGTGTTTGACAAGCTGTTCCAGCTCATCTGAAGCTATTAATATGTTCAGTGCTATTTGCAAAATGAGTATTTTGCCATCTGTACCCATTTGCTGGGCATGGCACCTTGTTCTAGTGACTGGCATTGATAGTTCCTAACTGAGCAGGATACTACTTGCTTTATGTTGAAGGCATCGGCATGTACCACTCAACATAGACATCCAGCAGCAGCTTTATGAGTTACTTTCCATTCAGTTTTGCCTCTGTCCGTGCACTGTTTCACCTAAAACCAAACAGGGGACCTTTTTAGAAGTCAGATGAACCCTTCACAGTTTTGTCAATGCCACAATATGACATTGCTTTGCCCTTTTTCTACCGAAAACCCAATTGCATTGTTCACTCTGCAATCAGAAACGTTGCAGGGGAGAAGGCAATTTAACACAGACTTTTGGGTTCACCTGCTTTCAAATACATATATGATAATCAAAAGTGAATTTGGACATACTGGAAATCAATGGTAATGCTCCCATTTAGTCCAAGGGGAACAAAATTTCAGGTTCCATGTTTCATCATTGAAGGTTCTGGAAGCAGTACCTCATTTTATGTGTGGCTGGCACCAAAGGTGCATGCAAATTCTCTCAACTCCCTAGCTTCTTGGTGACTTTTTGCTAGGAACAAGAGGTGGGAATAACACAAACCATAACAATAACCCCCAGAGTCTGTCTCCAGCATGCCCAGCACTGTCTGTGGGCAGTATCAAACGCTCTGGACAAAGTGGCAAGAAACTCAATACTGGACCTATTGTCATTCTGTGAGATGAAAAACAAGGTTATATAGACTTAACAAATTATTTAACTTTTCCCCTCATTCTTCTCATAATGTTTTAACTAATAAAAAAAATTTATATTTTTATGTAAAAAATAAAATCCTATCAAGCTTGTACTAGACAGGGAAGAGCAGAAGGCAAACTAGGTCCTAAGGTGGGCAGGGACTGTTCACCTGTTAGTGAAGGGGACTGTTCACCAACAAGTGAGCAGTCCCAGAGAACCTGCGCAAGAAGAACAGGGCAGGTTTAGCAGTAGTAAGTGGGGTCAGTCTCAGTCTTGATCGCCAGACAAACCCACAGCAATAAGGCAGGTCAAGGTCAAGCCAAGAAGTCAATACAGTGAAGGCTGGGATTTGGTCCAGCAATAGGAACAAGGATCAGTCAGTGTCCCTGTGGCCACCAGACAAGCACCTAGTAACAAAACAAGGCCAAAGTTGAGCCAGAAGGTGAAGTCCATGGTTAGAGTGAGGGTCAGGGGTTGCGAAGACTTCCTCCAGCTCTTTCTGGGACAGCTTTCTCACAGCACTTAGTTCCAAGGTTTCATGGTTGTGTCTTAGACAGAGGCACCTGAACTCAAGGAGCATATGCTGTCAGGGCCATGACAGGTCCCAACACTCCCTTGGGGCATGTAAGTTACATTTAACTCGTTCTGGGTGAATTTGAGTTAGAATGACAAAGGGTTTTCTATTGTGAAATCTGCTTTCCTTTCTATTCCACATGAAAATTATTTAGAACAAAGTGTTTAAGCTTTATTTTTATAGGGTTTTAACACTATTGGTGCCTTTTATGTTTCTCAGATTGGTCAACCAAACTGAGGCATACAGAATTATCTATTACTTCGGTTGATCTTCATCTGTGACCTGCAATATTAAAGCTTCATAAAAATCCCATCATTTTTCTAGCTCTGGCAGAGAATCCACAAGGCTACTGTTACAGATGATACTGTAATGATATTTTATGTATTCACCAGCAGCAACAAGAATTCTGACTAAGGATGGTTAAATAAAGAAAAAATGAACACCTGGGCTACAGTAAAATTTATACTGTATTAAATCACTTCTGTTTTTCTGTGTCTTTCCAAGGGATTGAAGGAGTTGAAATTTAAGTAAAGATGAAAGAAAAAAATTCATTTTCACTTTGAAACTTCAGAAAACTTGAACTGCCTATCCAGAGCTTCTCTAAATGCCTTTGTAATGGAAATTCAGTAGCAGTTCCCCCCCCCCAAAAAAAAACAAAAAACAAAAAACAAAAACAAACAAACAAACCAAACCAAAACAAAAATGTTTCTGTGCAGAAAATCCCAACACATTGACAATTCATTGTAACAGGAGATGGTGTTCCAAAACTTTGTTCTGGAGTTCTGAACAAAACTCTAGATTTACTGCAGTTTTTCCTGGGAATTACAGCTAGTGCTCCCCTACTAAATTTCAGGAAAATGTTGATGAGTTTGGGTTTTGGTTTGGTTGTGATTTTGCTTTGCTTACAATGTCAGGTCATTTTAACACTACACCTGGTTGTAGTTTTCTGTAGTTTGACAGGTAGAGAAAATTTCAGCTTGTGAAGTTTCCCATTTCCAGATTTATAGAGTGTTAGACTTCAGCTACTTGGAGTAGTTGGATTTTAGCTAAAGCTTCAATAAAATGACAATATTGAATCAAAATTTGTATGGAGTAATACTGATTGATTTTATTGGCTGATTAATGACATTTTTACTTGAAGGTACACTTATAATGAGTATGCTTTGTAAAGTACCTTAGAGCATCAACATAATTTAAAAGCTTAGTTTTCCAAAACTTCTATTTGTAAACTATCATCAATTAAAGAGAAATAAATATAGAGTAAATGGTGCTTATTAACAGGAAAAGTGCTGAGACTACTTGAGGTTCATGACTTTAGTAATTCTGAAACTGACATCAGAATCGATTTGTTTGACCTTATATTACTCTATCATCCAGGAATTTGACTTGAACCTTCTTTCCACCAAAGTAAAAAGTGACAGTCTCCATGTAAAGAAAAATGTTACCTTCATTCCTTCTGATTTTGAAAATACCAGTGCTTCATACATACATACATACATACATATATATATAGTAAAAATAGTTGTTATCATACCAATATTGCAAATCAAAGTGATAAGGTTTGGTTAGAAAACTATGCTAATGTTAGAAAAGTGTAGAGAAAATGCAGCAATATGACATAGCTTAGCACACTGTGTATGAAAGCAGGACAGCACTATAAATGCCCTTTTACTCCAAATTGTCATTAATTAATCTGGAGACTAAATGCAGGGTCATTTCTAAGCAGAGAGATTACTAATTTTTTTTGCCCTTTCTTTACAGAAGAAGCACAAAAGTCCCTGAAGAGATTTCCTGTTAACATGTAGTACTCCATCTGTGTAAACACACAAATAGACCTTGAGAGTCTAGCATTTAATTATAAAAAACAAATAAGACGATTCACATCCAGGGAGTGAAAAATAAAAATGCATATTTAAACAAAGAGAACTTGCTGCAAACAGAAATGCAAACCCTATCATTACAAATGCTTTGTTCACAGACATAATGATTCCTGATATTGTTTATTTTAAGCCTGTTTAGAACTAAGGTGCAGGTGCCATGATTTTCAGGACCAAGGATCAGTGTCTGGATTTTGTCATGAGTCCCACTGCCAGGAATGCCCAGCAATCTAAGAACAGTCCAAACAGATTTGTGACTACAAACAGTGGTTTCCTTCAATTCCAATCTGGCTTTTATAGGATATTCCTATTAATTAAAAGCAATATCGATGGATTTGCTTGATCAAGCAAAGCAGTCTATAAATTAATTTTATCCATCTATTACTGAGCCATGTATTACTCAGTATGCCATATTTTTCATATTCCCTTTTTCTTCTTTCCCCCCACCCTGTAAATCTCAGCTTTCAAAACTTGGCCTTCAAATACTGTCCACTTTGCCGCTGAGACCATACTGGAACTCCTGGGAGAACTACAAGCTGTTGATTAAGCAAGACTCATGACCATAACCTGAGGCAATAACTGTTTGAAATGTGTCTGTGTTTGAAATCATGAGTTCAACTTTTGGAGGAGAAACTGGCATTCAACCTGATAAGCAGACTATTGCTGGTGAGAACAGGTGATGAAAACACCCTCCAGAGAAACACCCAGCTGGTCATCAGAGATTCGAACTCTCCAAGCAAGCCTCGTGGTGCTTTTGGGTTTAGAACATGAGATAGTTGTTTCTGCCCCGTTGTGGGCATCCTTCAATGAAAGCTAAAACAAATAATAATTCAGGATCTATGCTTGAAATTGAATGTTTCATGAAAAACTATTCCTGCAAGCTCATGGGAAATTCATTGTGTTGCCAAGATCTGAGCAAACACAACAAGGCAGAAAGTAACACCCTGGATGGAAACATGAGGTTAAACTTATGTGCAAGCACTTGTTTCATTTTATTTCATTTTCTGTTATGGACACCTGCAGCCTGTGAATGCGGTAAAGGAGGTGGGAAAGAGAAGTATCAGTACATGAACAAAAGAACAAGGAAGACCAAATTTTCAGAAGTGACTGAGTAAAGACAGTCTCTTTCTACTTATTTCAGTATTTTTGTACTTTCACAACAGAACTACTTTACTTATTTGTTTGCTTGATTGATTCTCCTGCAACTGCAGAAGCTATTGCAAAATCAATAGGAAATTTTGGCCTGTGTGAAAGATTTAAGTAACTATAGAAATCTACAAAATATAGAGTAACAAAAAAAAAAAAAAGTAAGGTAACTAACAATAAAATTAGATTAATAGCTCCCATATCTGCAGTGCAGTGTTTCACAATTCAATAACCATAATTTTATTACAAAAGTACAGAAGAGTAAAGGTACAAAGTCTCTAAATAAGATTTAAATTAATATCCTTGCATCAAAAGGGAAACGGGATCACCGTGTATTGAAACTTCTAACTTCACTTTTGTTACTTATTACTCCACTGATTTTTCAAAACAGTCTCAGTGCTCTGTCCTTTTCTCCCCTCACTTTTACCTCCTGTTAGTTTTAAGATAACAGTGGTCTAAAAAATGTTCTTACCATGAACCGTGATGCCTTTGAAAAACAAGGCAGATCCCATAATATGATAACACATGCTGTTATTCTTACCCAATTTTCTGTACATTCAAATGGAGAAATTACTACAGCACTTTGGAGACTCTAAGAAGGAAATTTCAGAGAAGTGCTATTCCGTATGTTTCTCAGTGCCGCGGTACAATGGTTAGATTTGGCTGTGAATGGCACCTTGTCAAAATCATATTTTCTAGTATGTTGTTAAATTCTTTCTTTTTTACTGTAACTTTAAAGAGAATGTATTCAGTGGTAATTGTCTTTTATTAGATAAGATATGAATACATCCACAAATACGACTACAACCTTCAGGCTGATATTTCATTTCAGGCATTAAACTGCAATTTCTGTTCAACCTTGACTTGGATGAAGGCATGCATGCATGTCATCTCTTTTTAAATAACTTTTAGGGAACACCCACCATTCTAACCCCTGTGGTGTAATTATAGCTGAGCAAGTCTGCAGCCATATCTATGTTAATGAAGCTTCCGTCCTTGTTTGGAAAAAGAACTGGGAGAACTGAAAACTGTTGATCTTTTAGATTTTATGTTGATCTATGTTGATCTTTCGGGTTTGGTTAGTCTCTTAAATTTATCTAGTAAAGATCATCTCTGAGGCTGGGCTGAAGGAGGGTGAGACATTTATAGAAATGCTGACATTCTCCAAATTAAGAATCTAACGCACTCATTTTAAGTTCAGAAACTGAAATTGTGACTCATCAACTTAAGGCAATAAATAATGCATTCTAAAAAACTGTGTTTGCACGTGTTTTTATAATACCATTTTGCCAAAACATTATTTGCTTTTCAGAGCAGTAATTGTAGATCTGTAGTGGTGTAGAAAGAGAAGTCCTAAGAAATATAGGAACAATACAAAGCCACTGTGTGTGGCTTTGTCAATAATGCACACATACAGTTGGAACATGTATTTATACAACTCTCTTGATTTTTTTTTTATAGTTTTGAGTTCTTGTGTTTCATTGATATGCCCAGCATGGTAAAAATTACTATGTTTCTGTTGCTATCCATATTTTTTCCTTTTTTATTCTTTTAATTTCTTTTTATTAGTTTTGGGATTTAGTTGTGGGTTTTCACACCAATAGTGTGAAGATAGCTTCAAAGAAGCCTCTGCATCTTAAGGGTTAATATTAAATAGAAAAAAAAAGAATCTAATTTTTGCTTCAGCTTTTTTGCACTGCACACCTTACCGACCCTCAGCTTTGATTTCTGCACAACCCTTTCACCAGTCAGTTTATTTTTACTCTGGTGCTCATGGTAGTTCAGTGTTATATAGGGGCTTTTTGTTAAGTAGAACATTTTTAAAAATCGGTTTATAAAAAGCTTATTATTAGAGAAGACCCTCAACTTCTTTCCCGCACAGTTGGTGCAAAAGAAATGTAGAACAGTAGTGGGGTATGAATCATTCTAGCAGTGGAAAGCCTTACTGCAGCACAATGGCAGCGGAGATTAGTCTGCTCTGCTTTCTGCTGATTTTACAGCAGTTATTCTGTGAAAAGAGAGGAATCAACAACACATTGTTTTCTCAGAGGGACTTCAAATATGAGGTGGTTTATATGGGAATACCCTTATGAGCATCCATTACATGACGCAGTGGCTTCTGTGCTTCTTGGGCTCACAGGTAGTCTTTATCAAAGGTCTAAAATAACATCTAGGGTCAGCATCTAAAAATGAATCTCTGAAAAAATATTTTTCTTTTCCAGTCTCTCTGATCTCAACCTACAAGGCAAGCTTGTTATTAAGCTTTCTATTTTATTGTACTTCAATAAGACCTTTGTATATAAAGAGCTTTTAATTGTATCAAAGCCATATTTAGAAATAGAAACAAGTAACAAGGTAAAATCCTAGAAAGATGCTTTGCCTCCCAAATGTTTAAAATACTTTCTATTGTCCCAGAAATATACAAAAAAATGGCTCTATTTCTTCACTTGAGACTGCAGACAATTATATTCAGTTCGCATTCACTCTTGGTCAAAAAGGTTTCTTTTGTCTTTGAGGTTTGAGGGTTTTTGCTACAGATTAGGGAAACACAGCATTTTAATTGTGTGTAATTTAGGAAGTGAAATGTAATGTATCTTGATCCAGTTTTATATCCTTTGAACTTCACCTAAACTTTGTGGCATTTTGTGAATTCAGTTGCCTGTGTGAGGGCTCTCAGCATTTTTCAGCCAGAAATAGATGCACACCTCAGATGATCTTCACATTTGCACTAATTGAGTTGTATTGCTCACATCAACTCTACAGTGAGTCAGTACAAAGGACCTGTATTGAATCAGAGGCAAGATGAACACGATGCCCCTGTGGAGCTTGTGATTACCAGCATAGCACATATGATAATAGTGCCTGTTGCAGTGCTAGCCATATCTCTGGGCTTTGCCTGGAGTTGTTGCTAAACTTTGTAACACAGAGAAATCTTGGGTAAATATCTGAAGATTTCAGATTCTACTCAGACAAGATTTCTGAATGTGAAGAGGGCTTGTCCAGGGAAAAAATACCGCTTTAGTACCCCTGTACGCCACAAGAAATCAAACAAAGCAGATTTTCCTGCCTCATTCTTACCTGTGAATATGTGGCTTTCTAATGGAAATCGTTGCCTCCACTTATGCCATGGTGGAGTTAGTGAAAAGAAAAATAGGAGGGCTTCCTCACATTTCAATCCCTCTCAGAAGAGCCTGACAATTTCATCACTGTATTTTAGAATCAGAATAAGGGTTAAGAACTTCAAAGAGCAAGAAGAGTGAATACATACTAACTTTGCAGTTCTGTTTTTTTCAATCCTGATCTTAATCCATGCTATCACACTAAGAAAGGAGATTGGGTCTTCAAGCTCTGAGCTAAGGGAACTGAATAGAATGACTACCAACATTTACATATAAGTGAAGAGATGAGTGACTGACGATGACAAATTCAATGTTCCTATTTTGAAAGTACATGGAAATATGTCTAGGGCTCATAATAATTTCCTGAGTGATAAAATGAGAGAATGATTTGATTTGGGCATTTTAACTTTCTCATTCTGTGTGGTCACTTCAAACTTTCAAGAATCTGTGAGCTACAGTTTTCAATAATTGCAGGTAGAAGAAACTAAGTTTTGTGTTTATTGTATTAGTAGCAGTTGGAAAATGAGTGATGATTACATTCTTAATTTTATGAATGAGTTGTTTTGGATTTGACTGGAATTTTAATCTCAAGTTCCTTACACTTAAATGCTTGCTAGTTAAGATTGTTTTTTGTTTATGTTCTACACAGGAGAAAGTGTATCCATTCTTCATCACCAGATCTGTCAAAGCATGCAGAGTAATTGCCAACAACAAAAGTCACCAGAAGCTAGGGAGTTGTTGGATATATTAATGACTAATATAATGGGATAGGTCCGTTTTCCAGCCTAGATATAGCATATTCACATTCATGGAGTTAATATTTTAGCCAAGAGTCAGATGGAACTACTCCAAAACCTATGGAGGAAATTCAAATCGCCATAGGTGTAATCTCGAATACTTAGATATTTCTACTATTCACAAGTATTTTTACCCTTATATGAAACTATTTCAGTTCATCACCATGACAGTAATCTCATACAGTGTTACCAAGTTGAATTCAAGTCAAATTAGAACTTTTAACTAAAAAATTTTTACCACCTGTTAGCCCTGTTGACAGTGTATAGTTGTGTATTGACTCAGGTGTTTCCTCCAAGTGTAGGAGTGCTCTTGCAGCTATTGGCTCAGTCGGAAGGAACTTTGGTCAGAAACAGACTCCAGAGTAACTTTTTCTGGCGAAGCAGAGTGGAGTAGAGTAGACTTCATCACTTCCAGTTCTGGCCACAGGTGAATAACCAACACAGACTTTTTTTTAAAAAATCTGAATATCAGGATCCTATTCGGCCAAATTCTAATTTAGAGTCTCACTATCAAAGTGAACATATAAATAAACTACTCTTCTCACTCTTACCAATGAATAAATCTCCTCACTTTCTGGATGGTATTTCTATCTGCACTTTCTCATTCATAGCCAGAAGAGCCCTGGTTCAGTTACTCCTCTTGAAAAGTTATGATTTTTAATTATTTCTATTTTAAAATAACACTAAAAGGTCTCGAGTAATTAGTTTGTCTGAATTTTTTCAAACCAATCTCTTTCAAGTTATGCTTTTGTGTGAAACACCATCATATCATTCTGTAACTCAGTGATGGTTATACTTGGTGAGCAAAAATCCTCTTAAATGGATGATACAAGCATAAGATACCTGTGAGTAGTATATAATGGAAAAGAATAGCAACTTCTTCGATTTTATGAATATGCCTGTCAGAAACAAAGTAGGTACTGAATTTTTATGAGATCAATTTGCATTTCTGATCAATTAAGCCAGTAAAAGGATATGCCTGAACCTTCTGTGCCATAGGGAAATGATGTGCATTTGGGTACAAAGGAACAGTATTCAGAGGAAGGGTAATAAGGAAAATATAGGTAAGTAGAAAAATGGAAGATTAGTCAAATGTCTTCTTTGGGAAGATGGTAGACAAAGTGGGAGTAGAATGCTGCATGAATAATTCAGATAAAGACAAATCACCATTTGTGGAACCTTGAAAATGGCCATATAAGACCAACAGCAATAGCAATCCAGGAATAAAAGAACTTCTTCCTGCCATTCAGTTTTCGTTGTCACATTTCCAGAATATGCACAGTATAACTGGTTTTCAAAGACTTAAACTAGATGACATGTAGTTTTTCAGACTTAGAAACAAGGTCTTGAAGATAGTTTCGTAAAGAGGGGATAATAAAGTGAAGAGGGATGAGGAGCAAGGAAGGTGTTTCCTGATTCTGGCCAAACTGAACTAGTCTTGGGGCTAGGCTGGTTTACATGGAGTTGAAGGGTCTTTTACCACTT
Organism: Limosa lapponica baueri; assembly: GCA_002844005.1. Lineage (NCBI taxonomy): Eukaryota > Metazoa > Chordata > Aves > Charadriiformes > Scolopacidae > Limosa > Limosa lapponica. Next base: position 172,788 of record KZ505896.1, read on the forward strand.
CCACCATCCAAAGAGACCAGAGTCACAAAGGCATCCCAGCGGTCTAGAGCTGGCTTCATTTGCCTTCACCCAAAGTCTGATTAGAGAGTCTGTACATCCTTGAAGGTTCAGTGAAATGTGGTCCATATCACTGGAAATGTGATGGATTTCAGTTTTGTATCAACTTCCAGTGCTAAGCCATTTTCTGGTCATCAAGTTTCTCAATGGATTTTAGCTTTGACACTGATTGCGATAGGATTAGATCTGCAAACACAACCATTTGCATTGCTTTATTTCTTTAAGTGAAGAAGCTCAGGAAAAAAATGGTTGAAAGTCTGTGGAGGAAAAGCATATAGTTTCATTGTAATTTGGACAAAATTCTGCTTACACCCATCTGCAAATGGGTTATTGTACCTTTCACTAGAAACCAGACTAAGGAAGTAGATTTAAGAAATATGATTTCTTGATCTTCTTTGTATCTCATGCCTAAGGCTTAAATCAAAGCAAGCATATAATTTTATCTGAAAAATTCATCTACTTGTGTTTATGTCCAAGTTCAGACAGCATTTTACCTCTGTATCCGTTCTTCTGACGGTAACCTACTAAGTCTTAGATGAAGCTAGAAGAATAAATGCTACAAATAATGTTGCTGTCACAATGTTTCTGACAGCAGTAGCTGGAAAAGGGAAAAGAAATCTCACAGACTCTGACTGTGGAAAGTCTGCTGCAGCCTGTGCAAACCTTATAAACTTCAAGGAATTAGTCAGTAGTAGTTTAACACAGTATTACATATGCACAGCAGAATTACTTATACAGATTGTTAGATTGGTGTCATGAATTTCTATTCATAATTTAATAGACTTATGTAAAGTGAATATGGAACTAATTTTACAGAAACCACCCTTCATGCCTTAAAGTCTACAGTTAGCTAATAAAAAATGACATTTCCTATTTAGTTCTCACTTGTGTCAATAAACATAAAATATATTTATATCACTATTAATGCTGAATAACAGAAGTGACTGAATTAAAAGCTTTTTTTTGAAATTTTAACTCCATTTATAGTTTCATAAGAGAATGCAGTCATGTAAGATGCAATTATTATAAGTAGAAATTGTTTTGAAATGATAGGCCATAGCTTACAAGAATGATTTGGAATCAGAAGCTAATTTGGTTCTTTGCGGATGCAATTTCAGGTTGGTTTTTTGGGGTTTTTTTGGGGGGGAAGGCAGGGGTGTCTCGGAGGAGAGGTGTTTTCCAATGCAACTATTCTATGTTTTATTGCAATGATGATTGCACCATTTTTGAAATTTCTACAGGATATTTTTTTCCTGAAAATTATTTTAAATGGCTAAGATGTTAAAGCAATACAATGGAATATATAATGCATGAGCTTCATGGTTTTTTATTGAGGCTCCAGAAAAAAAAGAAGTTGCAGTATGTGTAGAAAGGAAAAAGGACTTGAGGAGTATGGGTATTTGATAGAAGGAGGAGAGGAACTTTCTCTTCATCACAAGATCATGAACAATAATTCATTACACCTTGAGAGTCTTGGATTAAGGTTTTTACCTATGCATTTTATGGAGGTAATGATGGTTATAAATTTCATTATGCTAATATCCAAAAAATGAAGTAATATAGTACTGCCTTTATTAAAGTCTAGTTATTGTTCCCAAGTACTGTAGGTAATAAATTTATGTTTATTTGAAAATTCACAACGTATAAGATACTTCCCAAATATTTTTGAATAAGAATTCCTTCTGTATGGGCTCTAAAGCAATGTTTGATAACATTGAAGTCTTCCAGCAGAACATGGAAGTACATAAAGCTTTACTTCACACTCAACTTTCTTTTTACTAAAATAGTTTAGGGATTTTGATTAAACCTTATCTTCTATTAAAGATTAATATGTGAGATCAATGCTTGGAAAAAGCTAAGAACCTCAGAAAACAATTCAGGGAAAGAAGTATTTAATGTCTATTTAAGACTTTCAGCTCAGTAAATATCAAATTAGACATGTTTCTAGATTTACCCAAAGCCAAATTTTCATTGCATTAGTAAACTAATCTTCAGAATTCAGTAGTTAAAATTCGAGTTTTATTTGAACACAAGGTCTGAGGATTTTACCTTTGACTACAGGTGTCTTATTCAGATCTGTTTTTCAGGATGAGAACCTTTAGCTTCATTGATGTCAGTACAGCATGCTCCTTGTACAAAGCAATGAATTATTTCTGAGTAGAGACGTTCAGAAAGGAACGGATTCAGATAAGTTTGTTTGGTTTGGTTTTTTTCTCAATCAGGTCAAGATAAGAACAAGGTAAAAAATTTCCCAGCATCAGTTCTAAACAATTAAACATTCAGTTAAACAGTTTGAGATTCCACGTGACACACACAATACAGAATTTGAGTGTATCAAAATTTGAGCTTTTATAGTTTTAGTAGCAGATGTTTCAGGAGAACAGAAGTGTTATGTCAAAACCACAGGTTTTTTCAGGGCTCTGCCACAACTTCTAAAGTTGTGCTGGAGATAAGGATTTAAATATGTCAGGTCACAGTAAAGGGTTTCATTTTTCTGAGCTTTAATTTACATTTCCTAATGCTAAGTCACAAGCTACCTATAAAATAAATAATCTGTGAATTTGGTTTTATCACTGTTCCGGTATGCTACCAATACTTAAACATGCTCCTATTCTTAATGTCTTTCTAATTAAAGGCTTGTTATCTCTAAGCAATACCTTTGTTAATTTCTGTTTGCTATTTACTTACAGAAATGGGAAGAGTGTTTGGAAAATTTAAGACTAGGAATTGGAAGGGAATAATCTTGGTTTTATATTTATACCTTATGAAAGGATTAAAACATATCTTTTGCTTGGCTGGTTTTAAAATTATTTTTTCTCATCCTTTTATTGCTGTGATATCTCTATGGGTGGATCTTGCTAACATCTGTAGAACTCAAATATGCTATTTAATGTGTACACAGGATATTTCTAATTGTCCTTGCTCATGTTACAATAAACACAACAGTATTTTAACTTTTTATTCAAGCCATTTTCTGAAACTCTTCAGAACTTCCATCTTCTCAGATGTACCTGGAGTTAAAATACTTTTTGAATAAATCCACACAAAGTTAATTCACTACTAAAGCCTGAGTTACTTCTTTAAAATTACCTCTTTCCTCTTTAGAGTTACTTCTTTAGGCTTTTTAGCTTACCTCTTTAGTCTTTTACCTCTTCAGACTTCAATCCGGTATTGCAGCGGTAAAAGGGGTGAAATAGAGAGAGCACAAGATATTCCCTCCTTTTCTGCAGGTGAAACAATAAGGTTTTGCATCTTTAAGCACTCGAGCTTGCAGTCTGTTTTTATGACTTTATTTTACATACTTATAATGAAAAGGCTGCTATTCCTAGACTTGAATAGAACATCTCTTTAATTAATGGTTTTAATATGCTGCTTCTTTCCTTCAGGAAATCTGTTACTCTCTGAATAACTGTTCAGTCTGCTGAAACGATTGTGTGCAGACATCAGCATATAAGATGAAATAAAACAGCAAATAAAGTACTTGCTGTTTAAAAGCAGTTTCTCACCCAAACTTGTCTGCCCTCCTGCTTGCTTGGAGTATACTGACTATAACTTCAAAGCATTTTAACATATGGGATTCCTTTAAGCCTTACTTTTGTGTGCAATATTTGGCCAAATGCTATGTGTGTCTTGTCCCAACTTGGCATACCAAACAGATGCATCACTGCAATGAATCTTAAAGTAATTGAAAGGGCAGAGTGTAGCCACAAACAATAACAAAGCATTACTTTTCTAACTGCATGATAATGAAGTAATTCCACATGTGTAGCATTTCAGGTTCTGATGAGACTGATAACTCCTGATTTACCAGGGACAGTAAATGAGTCTTTGTAAATGAAGGCCCATGCTGACACTGTCTACAGTTCAGAATTGTTACGTTACATTAAGCAGCATTGTGCTCTTGCACCTTATTAATTATGGAGCCTCTCACTGATTCTGTGATAGTTTTTCTTTAATGGCACCTCTGTGTGGAATCACAGCTTCTTTCGAAGAAACCCGTTACACTGAAAGCAGCTCATTAACTTCGGCCTTCCTCTCTGTTTGGTATGACAGACTCCCCTAACTAACTTTCAATGTGAGGTAATAAAGTTTTATCTCTTTTCACAGTTATTCAAGACAGTTCATCATGCACTTCACTTGCAGACAGAAAGCTGAGCAGATGAGCACATCAGGAATCCTCTGTACATCAGATGCCCACAAATTTCTAATTTGAATGAGGAAACTGACTTCAATCAAAACTCACAAATGCTCATGTTGTGCAGAGATAACATGGGTTTTTTCCCCCACTTCCCCCCAAGCCTTCTCAGTTGGGAACACCTGAAATTCAGCTCCTAGATTTTGCCTCTTTACGTGCTCATTTCACGAGTGGACATCCCTGTAGGAGGTTTCATGCCAGACAGAGAGAGGATCATGATGCACTCCCATAACTTTAAGAATGCACTGTTTCCAAGGGTGTAGTGAAGCAGAATAGCAGATAAATGAAGGAAGGAAGGAAGTTTTGTATTTCTCAACAAAAAAAAAAAGGTAGATTGAAATAGCATTAGTCTTATTTGGATGTTTTTGCTACTGAGTTTTGTTTCAGAGCAGTAGTGCAGCTTTAAACATGTTACCTTACTAATTCCATTTACTAAACAGTGTCTTGGACTTCAGTGTTTAGTGCACATATGCAGTGTTCATTTTAGAAGGAATTCAGCCAACAGCTTTGCTTCAGAAGCTCATCAGTGCTTAGTGGAGAAGCTGCTTACAACTTGTCTTGTTGGTCATAACACAGCTATGCCCTCCCACATGTATCTAATAGTATGCACCAACAGAAGGGTTTCATCTAAAGCTCCCATGACATCCTACAATGGTTCTCATGCAATATGAAGGGGCAAATGCCATGTACATCTCCCTAGCTGCTACTTATTACAAACATTTAAATTGTTGTTACAGCTTTCTCTTGTTTCATCTTCCATCTAGGCTTCCAGTCTTCCCTTGTTTTCCTGTTCTACCTCTGTTGCTGTTCTGATTTTTAGAAGTCCTTGTGTCTCCTATTGAAAAATAGATGGATTTTTGTTCCTTTATTTTTCCTTTTCCTCCTTCTAACCTTACTCTTGTGCCCTGGCATTAGTTATCCCTACATTAAGAGAGCAAAGATTCAGAGGTGCTGCCTACATATCCAAAAAGATAACACCATCAGAGAACTAAAAGCTTTTAGGCAGGGGGATGTCTTGGTACCAGCATCACAAGATTTTTAAGATTGTTGCTGCTGGTGTTTCTCTTGTGTATCATGGCAAAACATTATAAAAACTGACATGCTGACAGTGGTGATCCTGAACTAGAGCAACAGCTGTTTCAGAGAAAGCATGGCAGACCTGCTCCTGCTGTATGTAGAGGTTTTTAAGGCAGAAACACAATGCTGAGTTGGCTTTTGGATTTCTGTCTTTTGGTACTGATGTCTCCATATGGGATAGCCTGTGATTTCACTGCAGAAGGGGGAGACTCCTTACCCAGCTCAAGAGCTGCCAAGCCATGTTCATTGGCAGTTAGCTTTGGAGGCACCAAAGGAGCAGGAAGGTCTGCTGCTCCTAAAGGAGAGCCCTCAGCTCCCCAGTAACTGGTGCAACCCCAGTATGCATAGTCGTCATCCAGGTGTCCCCAAGCCCCAGGATTGCAGGTGCTGTGCCTGACACATTGACTAGGTCATGTTAGCCTAGCCAGCCCCAAAGGAGCTAATGTAAAGGCTCACAGAGCCTTTCCGTCCATCTACATATATCATTTCTAAGTTTTTCTAAGTTTTTGTGAGTTTTCAGGCTCTGATTTTGTTAAGGGTTAGAACAAAAGCTCAGAATAATCCTATTGATTTGGTGAGAACAGATTCAGCAAATGCCCTACACGTTTCCTAAAGACCACTGCTTCTAACAAAGGCCTTCTTCATAAAGTCACACAGGGCTCAGAAGAGATCTATCCCTACCCCACACCTCTCTCTGAGCATCTTATAGAATGTAGGCCACACTCTCCCTGTAAAAAAACCCACAAAGTTCTATCATTTGAATACTTTCAGTGACATATTTTTACTCAGTTGTTCTATTAGTTCAGAATTCTTTTCATTCATCTCCTGGTCATTGACTGAAAATGTACATTTTCAGAGTCCGAAGAGGAAGAAATCAGAGTTCACAGGTTGTCATGGCCCTGCATAAGATTATACTTACTGCCTGAATGACACCTCTCGGGGGAATAGATTTACAGTAAGAGCTTATCTTCTGAGCACTTCTTGTGTGGGAGAGTAGAGGCAGTTTCTGAGGTGGTAGAAACACCCTTGGGTACCAACCAGTTGGCCATGATGAGGCTGCAAATTTCTGCCAACTCTGTACAAAGTGCTTGAACCCAGGGTAAGCCACACAGGTGGCTTGCCTCCAGAGTGGAAAGGAGGGGAGGACTGTTATACAGAAACTTATCAATGATTTGGGGAGTGGATACAGAGAGATTTCTTGCTATGCGCAATGGTATACATGGAATTAAAACATGTTTTTGTGCAAACAGAAAGTAAAAGCAAAAAAAGTGACCTACTAAAGCTCAATGCTAGTGCCATTTGCTTGATGTGTCAAGTCTTTGCCCAGATAACCACAATACATCATCCGAAACATCTCACAGGACGTAGAGAGTAGGCACGGTTTTCTTTGCCCCCTACTTTAAGCTTTTCAACAAAGATCCCCTTCCGAGTGGAAGATGACTGCAACAAGCCACTGTCCCCGGATGAGGGAAGAGTCAGAAATTTTTCATTTATAAAGAACATTTCTCTCTGACAAATTTTACGTAGGCAATTTGATTTTACTTCAGTTATTTTCCTGAGGCGCTAAACCTGGTTCAGAGAAGAATCCAGACGTAGTTGGAATTATTTTTGTAAATAACACATGGTGCAATTTAATCTTTTTCTACCAAATTGGCATCATTACAAAGTGCTGCAAGCTTTCCAAATTATGTGACAACTTTTCTGGTGCTTGGAAATAAAGATCTCTTTTCTCTAGGAATATAAAGTAGTCCATATTAAATAGGAAAATGAAGAGATTTTACACTGGGTTAACGCACTCACTACCTTGCTTATGGGTGTATAAGCCAGGGTGACAAAATGTATGACATGTTATTTTCAAATTACTGTTTGTGATCCCATTTAGCTTGGAATAGGCCTGCATGCCCTATGCCTGTGTGAAATGCCCTGTTATTTTCAATCTGTTCCATTTAACAAATTGGCACACTGTAGGAAAGCTAGTTTGATCGTTCCTTACATGATCCTAATTTGCATAAATAGGAAATGTCCCTTCGTAAGTCTTTTGAATGGTGTTGATTTTTTCTTTGTTCATTGCTAGGATATTGTTGAGCATTATAATCCTGCACCACAATATCTCTCTGGATTCTTACTGCCTTTTCTTGCTGTTTGAGTGTTTCCTTATGCTATGAGGAAGGGAAATAATAAATAAATATATGTTCTTAATAAACTTTTTTTTTCCTTTTGAAATATATACAGCTGTCATAAAAGCTGTCATAAAATGAATCAAAATTAAAGTATCTTGCAAACCAAACAGTCATTCGTACCAATAACACAAAGTATTCTAATTCTCTGTCTTTTACAAAAATTACTATCATTTCTCTAAAATTTTGCAGTCTGGAATCATGTGTCTATATGAGAACACTTGCTTCTGGAGACTGAATTAATACTGCTTTAATGTTGTTAAACTAAACTCAGAACTGGTGTTCTTCAAGCAGCAATATATACAGTCACAGGCATTATAGGGAATTAAGTCTAAAAAAAGCAGCAAACCTTTTTCTATGACATAATGTCTTCTAAGAAAGAAGATACTCTGTAGAGCAATAAATAATTTGGAAATTAGATAGTAGCTTGAATGTAATATCGAAACAGCAGATTGGGCAGACAAAAGGAAGAACTATTTCGGGAGTCAGGTTCTGTGACATAGAAAATGACTGCAATACAGATTCAGAAACATTTTGGGTTGTTGATTTCTTGTATAACAAGAGTTAACACAGTGGAGCTAGGTACCTCAGAGTGGCATCTACTAGGGATTAACTGCTGAAATGTCTGGCTAAGGAAACGATGAGGCTCCTGGAGAGGTATCAGAAGGGCGGTTTCTAGCAGAGGAAGGAAGTTTTGAAAGCCTTTTCTTTAGCCCTCCCTGTTAACTTTCTGAAGTTCAAAAATGCAGAAATTGGAGCAGTCTATAACACCGAGAAGCGCAATGCAACGGACACCCAGGTTAATGGAGCATCACATCCGCAGGCTCCAATGTTTCTGGTGTTAAACAAGTACTACGTCAGCCTTGTAAAATTAATACCTACATATGCTGGCCATCTGTTTAGCCCATTGTCATGGTTTAACCCCAGCCAGCAACTAGGACCATGCAGCCACTTGCTCACATCACCCTTTTTCCCCCATCCTCCCAGAAAGGCAAAGCGAAGAGCAAAAAAAAGGAGTGGAAAAGGAGAAAAACAAAAACAAAAACAAAAACAAAAACAAAAACAAAAAAAAAAAAAAAAAACACCCAACAACCCAAACTCGTAGATTGATATAAAAACAGTTTAATAGAACAATAACAGAAAAGGAAAA
>KZ505896.1:182075-205322 GCA_002844005.1 Limosa lapponica baueri
CCTTGAATGTATATACTGCTCCATTTTGTGAAAGGTGGGGCACTTTCTTTTAAAGGATGATGTGGAAAAGTTTTTTATTTTATAGACTAACATTATATCTTTTTGTTTTGAGAAATAAAAGGTCTGGATTTGTCTTAATTTAGTGAATTACTTCTTTTCAACTTAATTTAAAAATACTGTTTGAGGTCTCAAGCACATACTGTCCTCCTCAATAGCCACACCACGCTGATAGCCAACAAAATTATTTTTATGGGGAGGATTTAAGCATCTCTACCTGAAGGAAGGCTACCATTCTTCAAGCCCTGCAGCCACTATGCATTAATATAAACAGATAATTAATACTATGATGAAATGACTAAATCAGCACTAAGTAAAATGAATGGAATTAAATTAGGTAGAATTTCTCCCCATATCATTTACCACCATTAGTAGATCCTCCGCCACTTGAGAGAGCATATCTCAGGTTCTCCTGATTCATGGAATGTTATTGTCCCCCTGGCCTTTAGAAATCCCCTGGAATATAAAAGAAACCTAAAGGAATAGACTGAATCTGAGGAATAATAAGATTTTTGCATACAATAATGTGTGTGAAGGTATTTGAAGAAGCCTGGATGGATTTTACAGACATTTGGATCCAGACATATGGTTTCTATCTCCCCTGTCATGTTTCATGGAGGTTGCAGCTGCCATGGAAATTTGATTGGTTCAGTGGCATGACATGAAGCTGGGTTGGGGGTTAATTGGGAGCAGAGTCAGTGTAGAGAGATAAATGTTATCATATGAATGCCTCTGGATTCCCAGGGAAATTCCATCATCTGTAGGCATCAACGTAGGACTTCTTCCAAGTCAAAGACTGAATATCTTGGCTGAAAGGACAGCAGCAAAAGACAGAACATATATAAGGGATCTCTTGCAGGCACTGTTAGATTAAATTAATTTTTATACGATAACTTAAAAGTCTATTTTCATTCCTTTGTTGTCTTTTTTTGTTGTTCCCTTTTTTTTGGCATTTTATTTTCACTCTTTTAACATTTCATATTTCCACCTTGCTAAAAGCCTAACAAAAACTTGACTTTTATTTTTTATCAATTACTGTTCAAAATTCTAAATTAGGTGAGACCTGTTTGTCCATACACAATTAGATCTATTTAAGGTTTATAAACAGCCTTTTACCATATATCTTGTCCTTTTCAAGATCTATTAATTACTATAAGAAATAAAGGAGTAGAAATAATAAGAAATGTCCTGAGAAAGAAAGGATGAGAGCCAGACATTGAGATTCTGCATTCTATAAATGAGATATAGACAATGTAACATGTATATGGTAAACATACCTGTAAGAGTCCGTGCAACTTTTTTGTAAAGACCAGAAACTATATTATATTAATGAAAAATACTTTTCTTTTTTTTTTTTCTGTATAGAGTGCATATGTCTTGACAAATTTTGTTCAACGTATGGAACACAAATACCTACAAATCTAACTAATGCAAATTTAAGCACACAAAACATGCAATTCAATAACATAATATTTTCAGAACTATGTACATCACATAATTAATTTCTCCTGCAGAAACAAATATCTGTAAGCAGAATTTATTTTTTACACATAAACATCTGCACACTGAGCTAGATGAATGTTGCAATCATACTGATGAATGTCATGAATAACTGTCAAAGAAATGTTTGTATTTATAAAAGTAACATGTTAACAAGAATGTTCTTGTAACGTCAAACACATAAATAAGATTAAGTTTAGACCTTTTTCAGGCAGCCATATTCAATTGCCATATTTACTCAGCCACTGAACCACCAGCCACTAGCATATGTTTAGGCTTCTTTAGGTCTTCTACTGCACTTGCACAAGGTTGCAAGACTGGAGAGGAAATCCATCATTTCAAAGCTGGAGTTGTATGGATATATAACCTTACACAGACGATAAGCTATGGCTGACTGCAAATACACACCGGATAGGTTTTAGTCACCTTACATGTTTTGTCTATCCATATAAGCCTAGCAAGTCAGAGTCTTTGAACGTGATGTACCTTCATAGGGTAACTGCGCAAAGCTTTGACACTCATACACAGGTCCCATAAGCCTGTTTCTTAGAACAACCTGAAAGCAAGAAACAAGGAAAAGGAGGACCTGAGTGAGACCTACTTACTGCTAAATTGCAGTAGCTAAGTGAAAGGATGGGATATCCTAGGATAAGTAAAAAAGACAGGGGAAGTGCATACATGATGTGCAAGAGCTAAGCAGAACAATTCAATCCACCAGGGAGAGGCAGGTGATGTTAAATACCTGTTTTTAACAATAAGGGAAATTTTAAATTTCTAATGTCTTGCTTGTTTTGCATTATTATGTATGGATTTTTATTCCTGTGAGGAGTTTAAGCTGTTGTGATTTTTGACAAAGTTGTTTATATTACTTTCCTTTGATTTAACTTCAGCAGACAGAGGTCTGCTTGTATTTTCACTCTAAATTGCAGTTGTCTGCCAGTCAAAAAGTTGAAAACAGCTATTCTGATACATAACATCCCCATGTAAATCAAAGATATCTGGAAATTTCTTTGCCATTCTCACAGTTTAATAGCATAACTAACACACAGACTAATCTTCCACTTTAAGTTCCTATATTCTGTATCTTTGGTTTTCCTTCAAAATTAAAAGCACGGATGCATTTGATAAGTGTGTGACTGTTACTGAGTTTTCCTTTTCTCTAGTTGACAGATAAGTCTAAGACTCATAAAACCACAAGGTTCTTCACGCTTGGGATTTCGATATCATAGATTGTGTTTCCAACAGGTGTGATTGTACCGTACTCAAAATTCTGTTGCTTTAAAAAAAGCAACTTCTGTTCCATATTGCATATGACCTTGAGCTGTTCAACAGATTGAATGGTGCTAAGGAAGTTCCATATTGCTATACTGTAAAAGTAAAAAAAAAAAAGAATTCTTCTATTTTGACGTATAATAAAATTTGCCTTCTTGTTCAGATTAATTCTTTCATTGTGAGTGGCAGCCTTAAGATTTTTAACTCATCTCTCTCATTTGAGCCTTATGTTCATTAACATAAATTCGTTTCAAACTCCAAAGCTCTATGACTGGCAGACATAGCAGGATGTTATTATTTTTATCTTACTTCCTAGCAGATTGGCTATTTACACTATTTTTTTATTATTGTTATTTTTTGTTCCTTGGCAATGATTTAGGCCATGGTAATAGAATCTGCTGATTTCATGTATTTGCTTTTGGAAAGCTGAAAGACTTACAAAGTCTTCACAGTTCATCAGATACTTATTATTACCCATTAGTTGAAACTATTTCAACAGAAGTAGTATCTGAAATGTATCATGATATTTGATCATAATCACTATAAGTAGACAACTTATTCTTCCTGTTTACAAAGGGTAAGTATTAAATTTCAAATTGTTCACTCTGTATATTGAATGTGCCTTGTCAACCTGCAAGGGACACCATTTTTCAAAAGGTAAGGCTGGTTATTAACCTTAACTGTGACATGGGGTACTTTGTAGCACAAGAGGAAATATTATTGCCCCTCACATTCTAGGAAGTGAAGTATATTCCATTGATTGTAAACAAAATTATGCATAGGGCAGAGGTATTATTTTTTCATCATTTTTATCAGGTTATTGACTAAATGGATGGTGGTAACTCATTTGTGAATTGTGCCTCACAGTACACCAAAATATTTTGTTCAGGGAAACAGTTGGCTGAACATGACTCCTCACCTGGCTGCTTTCATCTGTCACCAATGATGAGGTTAAACTGTAATGCTAAGCACCAGATAAGAAGCCCCAATGAGAACAAAATCTTCAAGCATTTTGAAACGAAAATGTTACCTTATCTTAATTTCTTTAGAAACTTCTTTGACTTGCTGCACCTATTTAATTTTTCAGGTCTGTTGCAGGTGTGCAGGAAGGGTGGGCTATGCCTACCATAGTTTTACCTTGGTGTTCACATCTTAAAAAAAAAAAAAAAAAAAAAAAAAAAAACACAAACCCCAACAACAAACAAACAAAAAAACCAAACCCAAAACAAAACATCATGTAGCTCAGTTTTTTTTTCTTTTTGTGGCAAAATGAGTTGAAGTGAGACTCTCAACTTCAGTTCAGACTGTCATTGCAGCTTTGGAAGATCCATAGTGTGACTTTTATTGCAGAACCTGCTGGTATAAGAAGGAAAAAGCTGTCACTATTATAGCAGGTGCAAAAAATACCTACATAAATATTCCTATTAAAGAGAATATATTCTCATTAAAATTTACCTTTCACTTTTGAGATTTTAAAGAAACTTAACCAGATATTTGGAATCATAACATTTTTCCAGAAGATTACATTAGATGGAAAATAGGGTAGGGTTTTGGCCAATATTTGTCAATGTTCTCTTTGACATTTTTATATTTAGACCCAAGACAGGCAGTGCTGGTTTTGGATAGAATCAAATAGTACTAAAATGCTAAAAAGATGTGATGAGAGAATTCAGCTAATGGGGCTGATGAATTTTTTGCAGACAGCTATCAATAGATTTGCTTCTCGCTGCAGCCAGGTAAGCACTGGCCAGCTTCCCACTTTATACAGAATAGAAAGGACGCTCTACCATTTGCATGTTCTCAGGAGTCCTACATTGCCCTGCACCACAGCACCAAAGCCTTCTCAAGTATCCAGAGGAAAAGTTTAGTTTATGTGGGAATTCATCTACTTGGATGAACTTTTCCTACCATGAGGAGGCATATCCTGCAGCGCTACAGCTGCCTTTGGGTTTCCTCAAGGGACTTTAATAACCATCTCTACAGAAAGCTGAACCTATAGCAGCCTTTAGATGAGGGTTTTTCATGATTCACATCCTCAAAGAATTCCCCAGGCCATTTTCTCCCTTCCTAGATGGGAAACCAATGAGTTGGAAATTATGTGAGCACACCTAATTTTCAAACATTTCAACCTTGTGCTTTTTATTGCTCCAGTAATAATTTGAAGAAATTCATCATCCTCTCTCAGACTGAGATTTCTGGGCACACTTCACAATCAAACTGCTCTAATCTTTCAAGCTGACCTTTCAAGTTATGTATTAAAGTTGATTGCATTTTGTGTCGCATCAAGCAAATTAATTCGGTCAAGATAAGAATCTCTTTTGAATCTTTTTTCGTTGCTTCTATGGACACAAATCTGTAACTTGGTGGGGGAGGAGGTTTAAGGCTGAACAATACACTTGTTAAGGTGTCTGCTCCTTGCCACACAAATCTTTCCTAATGGCATTTCATTATGTCTCCCTGTTTACCAAGAAAGGGAGACTGTGCTGAGGTCACACAGTTTACGTGAGCAACAGGAAAGTCTGAGTGGTGGTAGTGTGGAATGTTTAAACTATTTAGACATAAAAATTAATTTGTATTTAAGAATGATTTTTCCCCTAAAGGCAAAGTTTTGTGGCGTATCTTGATCAGCTGACACTGCATGACAAAATATTATTGTCTGGTGCATCCAATTATCTCTCATTTTGCAGCTTTCCCCAATAATTGCATGAAACACCAAAACCAAAAATAAAATGGGTAGCAAGGTCCAGAACCCATAAGTATTACTAAGGGTTAGAGAAGCTCCCTTGGTGGAGAGAGGGAATGAAAGTGCCCAGAAATGAGGAAAAAATCACATAATAGGAAATAAAAGAACACGAGAACATCAAGACTTGTCTTTCAAATGTATGTGATGATTCAATTTTTGCACTACTGAAAAACTGTGTGGTGCAATTAATATGCTATTCAATGAACATTTATAAGCTATAGTTACTGCATATTCTGAATTTTCATGCAAACACAAGCATTAAGGTAATATGTTCATCATAATCAGTTGCCAGCTTTCTTTAATCCATACTTTTAATATGTTTGTTTCAGTATTTTATAATACCAGAGCTCCGAGCCTTAACACCACCTTAACCTGGCAAGTAAATTGGTACATATTGAACAGCTACAGGCAATGTGCAAAGAAACCTCAGAGTGGGAATTCTTTAAGGCAGACAGTAAAGGAACTACCATAGCTTGGAAAACAAATTTTCCGTGGCTTTTAAGTTGTTATAAAAGGCAATATAAAATCATATTAATTTCTCTGTAATATTAAAATATTAAAAATTGAAAGGGATCAACTGTATTCCAGGAGGATGATCCCCAGGGAAAAAGCCTACCCAAATAATCCATGCATGACCATATATATAGGCATATATAAACTTTCATATAGGGATTTATTTTATCTCTCATTAACTTAGAAGTTTAACACAAACAAGATTGCTTTTGCCTGACTTTGTGCATATCTCTAAATGTTATACATACAGTGGAAAGGTGTCTTTAGATTCATTTTATCTTGCGGAAACAGGGTCCCAACAGTTTTATTTTGGTTAGCAGTTCTTCCTTTGCCTTCATAGTTACGATATACTACCTTTTCATAGTTATGGCAACCAGTAGTGGCAGTGTGAAAGCAGCGTTGTCCAGTTCTTCAGTTCTTTCTTTTTTTTTGCTTTATCAACTTCCTATTTTCAAACCAGAGCACACTTTTTCTTTCTTATTCCTTTTAGACCAAATAGAGTGTATTTCTCAGAATCACTTTAAGATCACTAAATCTTAATAATTGCTTCTAATCTGAATTAGATGCTGTGTTTAACTGCAGGTTCATAGTGAAATCAGTGGGTGTTGTATCATTAGACTGTTATTCCTTTTCTGCACTACTAATGCTAAATGAGTCAGGATCAGAAATAAAAGGAATTGAGCAGTTTGTCTCAAAACAAACACCCATCCTTGAGAAATTTTGGCGAGTAAATGAAGTATCAGCAAATAATTATTCACAGTTCTTGTTCACATATTGTTTGGAAATAGTCATCTGCATATTCAGCTACTATAAATACCTGCATATAGTTTAAATAATATGTAGACAACAGAGCCTGCGGCCTAATTTTTTACAAACAGCAACAATTACACACATTGTTTGCTGCATTATACATTAATCCACTAATCACCCACAGAAATTACTACTCAAATTTTTGTCCCCTAAGTTATTTTGATATCTCCTTTGAGTATGTTCTTGTCAAGCAGAAAACATCAGTATGTTTAGAAGTATATAACTTTCAACTGTCAGTCAATATTGGGAATAAGAAAAACAAAATGGTAAAGTAGTAATAAACTGAAATTTTAAACATAGCTAGTTTATGTGTAAAATAAAGTTGAAGTCCACCATTCACTCATTGCACCCCTCCTGCTTAATCTCTTGAGAGAGAGGACTTCACTTGGAAGTGGAACTTCTGCTTAAGGCACCCCTGCCATTAGTTTTATTGGTTCTGAATGTCAGACACTGCAAAGAGCAAAGGTCTGTCCTTAGCTCACTTATAAATCCAGTTCCCTTTGTACAGCAGTACACCAGTATACTTCGAGTTACTAGTTTAAATCAATTCATATTGATGCATATCACTTTTTCACACCCATTTAATGAAATGATTGATTGTTATCCATAGTCAAATTCTCACATACACGAAAAAGGATTAAAAATTTCTTGTGTCACTATTGATCTTTAGTATTTGAAAAACTGGATAGTCATGCACCAGACTGCTGCTAAAAGAAAATGGTGTAATATTTAGTGAGTCTTTAATGGATATTCTGAAATCCAGCATGAGATTGCAGATCATTTTTCTCAGTGCAGCTGAAGGATATGACAATTCCAAAATATTAACATACAAACTGCTTCCTGAAATGCTGAGTGCTAGTATATTATGCAGTTTAATTTTTACTACAAAGTCTTATTGATTAGTAGCTTGAACAAGTCTGCTGGATGGAGTACTACAAACACTCGAAGAAGAAACAGATTTTAGGAGAGGTAACCTTGATGAAGCAACTCTTCACCAAGTCTGAATATTAAGCAGTATTTGATTATTCCAGTTCAGACTGTATAAGAAATTAATAACCAAAAGTTCATGATACTGTAACAGTAGCTTCTTGGTGTTTAGTAGTTTGCAACACCTTCCATCACAAACCTTGTCTTCTTAGCTTTCAATATTTTTCATGTAGACAGGAAAACTTTCAGCTTCTGTTAATATGTGTATATCTTTCAATATCTTTTCATTTATGGTCTCATCTTAACATGTTTTCAGCTCTCAGATATGGCTTCATGCCAGCAAAAAGGTAAGAAGAGTATTTGATGAGAATAGCTTTACATACCATTGGGGTTTGTTCTTCAAGGCATTGCCATCATTAAAAGAAATTTCTATGCTTAAGTGGGACAACATAAATCTTACTCTCTTCTTGAGAAAAATAACATGTTCTTCTCTTCCCAAATATTTCCCACACAAAAGAATCTGGGTAAGGAGTCACCTCCTCTGGAGCAGAGCTTTGTGGCAGTTTCACAATTTCTTTTTCTCCAGAAATTCATATGAAAGAAAGCTACCAGAAAATGTTGTAAGCTATTGGGTAGCTTATCGTTTTACAGTAAAGGACTGTATTGACTCTGTTCCAAGTGCACAAATCTTTTTATATTTCATTGCAAACTGGAAATTCAATTTAAATGTTATCTTCAACCTTTGATGCTGAATATTCTGGAGCCAAAGAAATTTAGAACATTTGTAAAAGCAAATTATTCCCATAAATGTTTACAGAGGCAGAAGTAACCTTATTATTGCGTAGTATTACATTGACACAGGAACAAGCATAAGGACGAACTTGAGACCTACATGTTACTTGTGTCAAAAAAAAAAAACAACCTTTTGTGACTGCTGTTATGAGTGGGTAATGAGTATATTCTGTTTTCATGAATTTTGTATACGTGTACAATTTAAGCTTCATCGCCTTTATGATTCAACTTCCCCATGTCGTCCTTACTAAGACTAACAGATGTCCATGTTGGAGTGACAGGAGTACAAGTCTTTAGGTTTTCCCTTACACACATGTTCAGAGGTGAACAGAGGTATTCAGAGAAAAGAACTCCTGAGAAATGTGGCCAAACCTGTGGGATAGAGGAGCTGGGAGAAGGTATTGAGCTGTGTAGACAATTAGATTAAAAGCAGAATAAAATGATAAATTTTGTCACATTTAGTCATGGAAATCAAAGCTTGAGTCAACCAGACAGCAAATGTTTAGACTGGATAAAAAAAGTTGTATTTCACATGCTGATATCCTATGGTTGTCTACTGATTTCATGAAGTAAAATGTTCTGGACATACATTAGAATCTGACTTTTTAAGGTGCAGGAAATATTCCACTCTAGTTAAAGGCACTGGGAGCTGTAGTTGCCTTTTATAGCTGAATAATCAGGCATTTACTGCTTTTATAGCCACAGCAGACTTTTTTTTTGTTTTAATAAATGAGCACTTAAACTCTTAAATTCTTTCCTGAACTGCTGGAAACAATCGAATACTTAACATTTTAGAAAAAAATAGGCCACTCATGTAAGTACCTCTAAAAAGAAAGATCTAGAGTCTTAATATTAGGGCCCTACTTAGAAAGGAAATCTTACGTAATGTAATCAACCTGTGCCTGTGAATGTAATATTAATAAACTACTTCTCAAGGACACACTTTACTAATGTATACTGGAGAACATGAATAGTTGGATTAAAAGTGCAGCTGAAAAATACCCACTACAAAGAATGAGTTTGTTACTTTATTGTTAAATGGTAGCCGTTCTGCAATATTTCAATTTTACTTTTCACAAAGGCCGCCTCCTGGATTTGGAGTCATTCTTTTCCTGGTGGAGGGAAAATTTGGACTGTAACAACTCAGCAGTCGTAATTCATGACCAAGAGTGATCTGGCATGGGTGGGAAGAAGGTCTGACTGCAGAAGGGGTTAAACTGGCTGGAGGCAGGGACGCCAGGGACAGAACAACTGCCTGCAAGAGAGTGAAGTTTGCTGTTGAGATAAGAAATGCCACTGTGTTTTCTTGTAGCCATCGGTCGTGCAATGCTAACACTCAGGGACCACCTTTGGTCAGCAGAGGTAGTACTCGGGGTGAACCCAACATCAGGATGATGTGCCTGACACCAACACTGGCATGACTGGCACTTGTGCAAGTGCTTGTAAGGACTTGGCTTGTGCCACAGCTTATAGACAAGGTTATGGTGGTAAGACTCTGTCCAATGCATTCTATTTGAGCATATAAATTCTGTGACGCTGGGATATACAGAATACTAGGTGTCTTCATTTCTATGGAGGCGATGCTCAGTTGGGAATCACTTGCCTGAGCTTGCCGATATCCAATGGTGCTGAAGCTGTGAGGTTTCACACTGCTATGTATCCTCTGACAGTGATCAAATGAAGGCAGGTCTGCTTGGCGACCAGCTGCAGGAGGTGCAGAAGAGAGCAACAAAGGAAATATAAAAAACACAAACGCAAAAAAAATAATATTTTTTTTTTCCTGCTAAAGATTGAAGATAAAAGTGCTAATGGCTTTCAGACTCTTCCCTCTTTTCACCAGGGATAAGACAAGTAGAAATGGAAGTAAATTACAGCCCAAAGACACTAGGAGAAGAATTTTGTGCCTGAAAGTCTAGTACGGCACTGAAATGAGTTGTCTGGGGAGGTGCCATAAAACAGCTGCTAATGGAAACTCATAAAACCGAGTTAAAGACATCTGCCAGGATGGGTTCTGGAGTACCTGACTCCACCTGGGACACTCATCTGCTCTCAGCAGTCCACGTAGTACCAATTTGTATTTATGAACAAAGTATAGAAAGCTCTTAGATGAAAAGCAGACAGTGAAAAATGGCAGAAAAAAGAAATGCAATCCTCACTGGTCCACACTGGGGAAGGCTAAGAAATCCAATCGGGAATTTTAACGCCAGTGAAGCAGCAACATGGTCAGAGTCACACATTTGAAAAGTTTTAAAGGATAATGTCTTTTGTATAAAAACAAATTCCACGGAATAAACTGAAATTGTAGATGCATTTTTCAAACTGATGCAGAACAGTGCCTTTTTAAATAACTTTCAAGGATAATGTAACAAACACCAAAAGTAGAAGAAAGAACATAAGAATGCTCACTGCAGAAATCTTACTTCTTGTATTACCGCAGTAACTCAGCATACTTTACTACATTCTTTGGACACAGTTCACAAAATTACATTAGAAGAGCAGGTTAAATAGGCTAGGACTTTCATTTACATAATGCTTGACATTCAGAAAGCTCTTCCAATTAGTTGATCACTTAAGACTTCTTGCATCGTGAAATGGCTTCCTATAAAATTAGGAGTCTTAGTTGTCAAGTATTAGCTAAGTATAATTCAATTAAAAAGTAATGAGACCACATTATCATATTAAATGAAATATGACATGCATTTTTGTCAAGGTTGCAAATTTCCATTCTTTAAAACTTGCTAGTGTGTGACTGTAGGATTATTTTTTTTCTCATCTAGGCATCATTTTAGTAGTTTGCATCTTCTAATGGAAATAGTCTGCCCCCTGCTAAATCAGCTGAACAACACCTAGCTGTCTACTTAAGATTTCATTTCTTAATGGCAAACTATGGGGTGGAGAGCCAGCACAAAAGCTTTCTAGCATTGCTGGTCTCCCATACTGGTAAAGGCAGCATTTATAGTGGAAAGGAATCTGTTTTCCATTCTGCTATTATAAGCTGCCAGAATGGCATCTTACAGCTCAGATGCCAGTGCATCAATAACCACAGTTTGGAAGCTGGATCGTTTCACACTGGGTATGGGACCAAATCTCGCATGACTTCAGGCTCTATTTCTGCTTCTCTCTCTAATTCTGCAATGACTCTAGTTTATGGTGTCCAAATAATTTGCCCACATTATCTACATGTTTGCATTGTCTAGATGTTTTTGACTCTTACATCCATTGACTCTTTGAATAAGAGAAGTATTTGCTTAAAATACACTCATTTTCAACAGAATAGCAGAACATATCTCTGCAGATATTTTCATTAGAAATTCAAATAACCTGCTTTTTGTATAGGACTTTACCATAAAAGACTATTGCTGATGATCATTTGTATTTTAAATAGACTGTCACATGATCATGTAAAATAAGCAAATAATTGCAAGAACAGAACGTTCTGAAAGCCGCAGGTACTAAATTAACATTTTTGTCTCAGAAGGTTGTATCAGAACAATATTTAGCAGATTAAAATAATTTCTTTTTCTGCTCTGTTGCACACAACCTTTTAAAGTACATGCAGCACAGATATAGGTTTCTGTATGAATTGCAAATGACCTTTTAAGACTTTAAGCTGTAGTTTATCAGTAGTACACCCACTGTAACATCTTTGCAAAGTTTATTACTTTTGAGCATGTTTCATCCACTTTTTTTTAACTATTTGGTATTCTTTTAAAGTAATAGACCTAAAAATCTGTTCATTTTAGAATGTTTCTTTTGTTCTAGGAAAAGGCTCATTAGAAAAAATAATAAATGATGGCTTCACTGATTCTTTTTCAAATTAATTTTAAATTTTCCATTCAAAAATAAATACTGTTAAAATAAATGTTACAAGACACTGAGTTTAGTTAATATCTTTAGAGGAAGATTTGTATGGTGAAAATGCTACTTCTCTCTTTCCAGACTCACTAGAGCCAATGAAGCCAACCAATGTGATCCTTAAGGGTTAATTCTGTTTTCATACAAACACTGCTCGTACTGAACTGTCTCTCTGTATTGTTTTTGGTAGTTTTGGCTGGTCTCAGAGTGGAGCATTTAAATATTTAAAAAACTTTTTTTTTTTTTTTAAATTTTCAAGTGACTGTGCTTTAACAATGTATACTCACTTGACCGTGAAAATGTTGAAATAAATTTTTCCTATGTAGTGTGGCAGAGCTGAAAGGCAATGGGGGCAGAAACTAGTACCTTGACGTTTTTCAGCTGCTGAGATTGTGTGGGCTTTTTGTCGTTAAAACTACACAAAGTACCCAGCCTAACTCTGGCTGCTAACTATTTACCCAAATTTTTTCTGCCGTGTATTGCAAAATAAGCTCTCAAAGAAAACTATTGCTTTTTTCAAGAGGTATGGTGGACTCCATATAAAAGATCTGATAGACCAATACCTTTGTGCTGCTACACATGTGAGAAAGGATTGGCACTTCATGACAAATTCAAAGTTGCTTTCAGACACCTGGCAATGACAGGCTGCTCACTGTTAGCACACGATATAAATGCCCACATTCTTAATAAGGGCATATCCCAAAGTAGGTATTCCATTTTCTCGAGACTTTTCCTGGAATGGTAAACTTTCACCAGTGCACTTAAGCTTCCTTCCAAAGTGTTCCTGAAAAAATTATGAGGATAAGAACAGAAAGCAACCGATTGCAGAGAAGCTCTGCAATCTTAACCATCAAACTCTCAGTGCAGGAAGTGCTCTAGAAAGACATTGTGCTGTACTCTAGAATAATATCATCACTAACTTAATGGTCAGATACTCTCACCCTCTTTTATGGGCATGGGATTAAGTGGGTACATCTTAGATTTTCATATAAATGATTAGATTTTCATATAAATGAAGACTTTCAATACCATATGAATGGGGAAAACATATTGGAAAAAAGTTAGTAATAATAATAATAAGAAAAACTTGTTTCCTCTTCTGTTTCTGGAAATCATTGTTATGAAGAAGCAATCAAGGATCTTGAGCAGCATTGTGGATAATCTGCATACTAATGATATTATTTTAGTTGAAAGTGATCCCACAATGTAGGGGAAAATCTATTTCATCCCCCCAAACATTTAGTAGTAACTACTCATGATTTAATGAACTTATCTCTTATCTCTGCTTAGTAAATGATATGACAGTCACATCATAGTTCTTCAGTTCATATTGTATGAAACACCACATTTTTGTCAGGAAGTTATAAAACCAAGATGTGTGTGGAATGAAAAATAAATCACTCATTCAGTGGGTACCTATACTATTTACTAGGAAAGACAAAAGAGAAATTGAGTTCAAATTTCTATATCTGTATTCTATTCCATAATCACTTTTTTCTGCTAAATATAAAAATATTAGAATTCAAACCACCACCAGTATAAATAAAGCTGTGACCTGTAATCATCTTACAGAAGGCAGAAAGAATGCTAAGATTATAATATTCTAGTTTTTTGCCAATGAAGTATAATATTCTAGTTAAATTGACTACACCATGAGCCTGAATATCAAGTAGCTCACTAAAACATAACTTTTCCAACAGCTTTTTATATCTCCAAAAGGCAAAGTTAATGTCTTTATGATAATTCCATCTCTTTAGCATATTTAAGTAAAGAGTGCATTCATCACCCATTTTAGTAATTGTAGGAAATTACATAATCTTGTTCAAAAAGGCGAAAAGCCAGACAAGATATTTCTGATCTTCGGGTTCCTGAAATAATGTCGAGGCACAAGATACTGCATGACCTATAAGCACAGGAGATAATGATAGCAATAAATCTAACCATCTATTGAATAATTAATGTTAGTAGGGTTTATGAGTGCTTCCCCTCCTTCCTTTTTCCTGATACATAGCCAAAGCTGTTTCCCTTCAGCTATTTAGTAAAAATAATGCAAAAGGAAAAAAAGCAAAAGCAAAACAAAGGATGAAACTAACTTTCCCACATTTTAGCAGATTTTGTTCACATTTCCTAAATGAGAGAAAAGAGAAAATTTGTCATCTACTGTTTTTCCTTTTTTTGAAGAATACTTTTTCCAGCTTATTGCTGCTTCAGGAATTCTTACTTTGCTTTATCATTGAATAGAAATTCCATAGTTTCTACCATGAACTCTACAGAACATTTGTTTTCATTTGTCTTATATTCTTAGTCAACACTTCTACTGTAAAGTTTTTGTTCTCATTTGAATTTCTTAAATCAGAGTTTTCTATCTTGCATATTTTAACATGTTTCCCCTGTGTTTACAAATTAGCTGTCTTTTCTTTCTTTCTTGGCCTTAAATATGGCATTTAGTTTTAATTTCCATGTAAAAATTGTGTTGTCTAGAGTACGATTTTCTTTATTTCAGAACAAAGATCTGAAGAATTAATTAAACTGATTTTAAGGCCACAGAAACTATAGACAGACAAGCTTTTTTACATTGTCTGAATTCCCACATTTTTGTAGTTCAAATGAATTTTTGACATATTTTGAAAATGACCCTCAGTATGCCTTTTCTCAGAAAAACAAATGGTCGTTTATCACTTATCAGGTGTGTACATTATACTTGCTCATCAAATATGTGTTTGTTAAAGCTCAAAATATTAAAACTTTATATAACTGTGCAGTGTTTCTATAAGATGTCTTAGCAACACATTCTTCTAGTATCTGGTCTGACAACCAGGTCCCTGATCACTTGTGTGCATAATGTACCCTAAAGATATCACAATTACAATAACCATAATTGGTTTTTTTTTCAATGGAAGCACTTTCCTCGCTCCCTCCATATTTCATTGTTCTCTTAAGATATATCTCTGTCGTTATTCACAATTTGCCCCTTTGCCACTTGAAGTAACCTTTGCCATTCTTCAAAGATTTTTACTGTTCTTATTTTCTGGAAACCAGGGGAAAAATCTCCAAATACTTGATTCATCTTAGCAATTTTTCCAATTTATAGGTATAGGAGACTCCCTTGGGAGTAGGTAACAGTCATGAGGTATTGCAGTCAACCACCCATTTTCTATTCTAGAAACAGAAAAAGAGGTGTAGATGTCTAATGGAAAACATAATAGTATGTAAAACTTAAAACATGCTGAAAAAAGAAGCAGGGGAGTGGGAAAAAAATGTATAGAATGTTAACTAGAATTAGAATTTGGGAAAGTTAAAGGCTTAATTTCAGGTAGGCCAATGGCCTGGAAGCTACAGAAGGAAGTTATAAGCAGCTAAGTTATAAGCGACTAGAGGCAAATGCTTTATTTCTTTATGGTAGTCTGGTTTACATAAGCAGAGCTTAAATTTATGCAAGACTCATTATACCAAGGACTTGAAAATTAAATTTTAATTGAAATCTGGTAACATCATTACCAATGTGAAAAAAGTCATACACTCATACATACAAAAACAAAACAACTCTCACTCCTCAAAATGCACATTAAAAACAAATTATGTCCTCAAAATAGGTAATATGGACCATTCTCTTTTGAGGAAAAATTTGATGTAATGATTGTTCTTGGTTTTCAGCACAGCAATTTATCATAACATTTTTAATGAATTGTGAACTGAAGATGTCTCTCAAAAATGGGAAGTAGAGATCAAGTAGTAGAGTCTTGCTATGAGAAGAGCTCAATTCTCATTACTCTAATGCATCATATGTGCATTATTTAGAGAGATGGAAGATCTCTGTAGGGTTATATATTGCTCATTTTAACGAAAGGCTGTGAATACTGAATATTTCAGCCAAATTTCTTGTAAGGATGAGCCAAACCTGCTAAAATTTTAGAACCAGATGAAACTGTATACCTTTTCCATGTTTTTTTACAAAAATCCCATCAGGATAATGGTGCATTTCAATTTTGCATTCCATTTCTGTTCAAGTTTCATAAAACACAAATTCTATAAGCCTCAAAATGGTCTTGTCGGAAAGATTTTTATCTCCATTTAAATGGTAAAGAAACAGTAGCACGAACAGTTTATAGAAAGAGCTTCTATGGCTTTTTACTTTAAGAACAACATTAAAAATCATAACAGCTTTAAAAACATCCTAGTAGCTCACTTGCCAATGATTACAGCAAAATTCATTGCAAAATCAAAACGAGTTTTTACCCCCTCCTCACTGACACATATTGGCATTTGTTCTTGTATCTGATCATATGACTGGATGGCTTTGCATTTGTAACAATTATTTTGGGGCAGTTTCCGCTTCCAAGTCTTTGTGACATATAAACAAAAACATCATTACACGTTCCTATGAAAAAATATCTTCCTGCTAAAGCATCAGAAAATTATTGTTTTTTCTTTTGAAATATAAAGGATATGACCTTTGTATTGTATCTGTTTTCAGTGGTGCTTTATCCCTGAAATGCAAAATTGGAAAAGTGATGACAACTGATGAGATTCTGTTTGATTCTCTGTACTGTAGTTCTTATGCAAATTACTGGAATATATTTTTATTGTGTCTCTCTTTATGTTCTCTTTAAAATAAACCAGCCATATCTTTTCAATCTCTCTTCAGAAAAGAGTTTTTGTGTATTAAGTCATTCTAATCATCTTTCTCTGGATGGCATATACTATTCTGATGTATTTTTTCAGAGCTGGAATATAGAGAATGATATTCCAGATGAGGGAAAGTCACTGATTTATATTGTGACATTATATTTTCTGCTGTTTTCCCCACCCTGTTCCTCATGCAACATTACATTTCGTTTATTTGTTTTTACTGTTGCTGTACATTGCCCAGACAACGGTGCCAATCCTGGACCATTAGATAGTTTCTCTCACACGATCATGTTACTTTATTATTCCTTGTTGATATTCTTACAGCATGTATCTCACTTTTTGTTGTTGTTGGTGGTGGTATTGTTCTTTCCTGTCTCCAGAACAGTATAAAGCAAGGACTATCATTTCGTATAATTGTTTCCTAGAATCTAGTGCCTCTTTACATTCTTATTTTTAAATAGTTATGTTGAAGCAACCTCTTTAGTTTCTTTTTTTTTTTTCCTTCTGGATTCTGATTTTAATGGATGTGCTTTATATTTTGTTTTGTGTCCCATTGTGCTTAGGTGCCCAATAATTATGAATTGTACCTTGTCCAACAACTGTCTTTTCAAAAGGATGTGTATCTTAGAAGCTTCTTCTCCTTTTGTGCCTATGACTAAACCTGTTACACAGCTGTCAAAAAGGAAAAGGTGCAAAGCTTTCCCACATAGACCACCTGGCAATGGAGTTTGAATATTAGTTGCCGAGTAACAACATGGACTTCAAAAATAAAAAATAATAGATCTTTAGCTCATGTCCTATAGCAGAGAAGCCCATCTGGGTCATGCTTTAGCTACTCTCTTACCAGGACTTTGAAATGATTGCTCTAGTCCCAACAAGATGAAGAAGGCTGTTATGAAACTATCAGATGAGATTACCCATTCAATTTCAGCATGTGAGGTAGAGGACAAGCCAGAAGCAGTACCATCCCACTCTAAAATGGATTTTCCGAACTGAGTTGCCCACATGCACTTAAGGGAATATTATCCCATTGAGGATAATGGCAAAACTTTAGGTGTCATGATTTTGCAAGGAATTTCCATTATGAAAGTTGCACTCACATTGAATTGAAAGAAGAAAAAAAGAATCCTTGTTTCTAAAGTGGCACATTTCCAAATAGTAACTTATTTTATATAGAAAGACACAGCTGTGGAAATCTCAGATTTTCTTGCCTTTCCCCTCCTCTTTTCTTAATTCTCTCTTCTGACTTCTCTGTCTCTTTCTGGAGCTGAAGACCTGCTTCTTAGCACATCTCTTTCTTGCCATCCTACTGTGATAAATGCTAACTGCTTGCTTCATATCTGTTTGACTGCGAAACTAAATTAAATTAAAGAACAATCCATATACGAACTCACTGAAGCATACTGATGCCTGTCTTGCCTCTGCCATCCCATTGGCAGCATTTCAGTAAACACGCAATAAAAGACCTTGCATCTTCCTACTTGCTGCAGAGAGGTGCATGACATTGTTATTACTGTCACCATCCACAGAACATCCAGTTTTACAGCTAAGAGGTGGAAAAACCACTGAAGATTTTGGCAACCCAAAGTAACGTTCTACATATTTGCACTATGTTCATCGCAGTGACAGCTGCTCAGACAGATTTCTGAGTCTTTTGTGGCACTAGTGCTTTACGTATTTCTGTCCTTGGCAATCCTTTCAAGAGGAGAAAATACCAGCTGTTACTCCTGGCCACTAGAGCAGCAACAGCCTTCTTTTCTCATTCACCTCAAAATAAATAACTGAGGCAACTAAATCTAGACTGAGGAATGGCTTCCATTTCTAAATTGGACTGATAATATGATATTAACTCCATAGACCTGTGTGAGTCTCCAGTGAAAACAACAACAACAACAAAATGGTTGTGCTTTGGGGTTTAGGATTTGGGGTTTTTTTTGTTTCTCAAAAAACTTTTAATGGACAGCCAATGTGGGTTTTTTTCTCTCTCCCACTATGTACTCTTATAAATCACTGGTGCAATGATACCCTGTATCTATAGAAGAGATAGAAAGATGTGTTTATGCAGGATCATCGAAAAAGATCATTGCAGATCCCAAGCCTAACAGTTTCAAAATTCTATAAATGTCTGTGTCCTCTCTGTTCTATAAATCAACAGAATATATTTTCTCCCTGTTTATATTTCAGTTTTCTGCTTACACATTTGGGCTACATCTCTACATCATCACTTCCACATCGAATATACTGTAAAAGACACCTCAGAGCCAGCCACAACACAGGCATGACTGGAGGCAAAAGAATTAATTTCTCAGTATCCCTGCATACAGTTGATACAGAAAATAAATGGACATGACCCTCACTTTCCTACTTTCATTCCTCCTTGAAAGTCCCTGGCTTGTGGCTGGAAGGGCAGGGAGCTGTGGTAATAGCCCCAATTAGTTTGTTTCATCAGTGACATCTGCCTACCATGGGGCTGCTATAAAACACCCTATTAGGATTACACCCTTCTAGAAGCTCCTGGTGAATTTTAACCTTTGTCTTCTTACTGTAACAGCTCGAGTGTTTCAGATAGGACTTCTCATTCTTGATGTGTTGCATGGCTTTTTGTTCATTAAGACCCTAACTTTCCTGCTAATTAGATTTTACAGTGGCCTCTATAAATAACTCTAATATTTGCTTTAGTAAGTATTTGTTATTGCACCAATGCCTTTCATAGAAGATACTGTTAAGTCAATAGCCCTACTGATTCCAGTGTCTGAATAAACAGATGACATTAATCCTGCTAAGATGTTAAACAGATTGGGAGGACAGCAGGAAAAATTAGTAAGAGTGGTTTCGTTCATTAAGTTAGCTACTAATAGTATCTTTTAAAGTAGGCAAATAAACTCCAGGAATCAGCAGAACCCCTACATAAGTATCAGTAATTACAAGTGTGTCTTCCAAAGAGTCCGAGGGACAGTTTCTTAATTTTAGATGTATCTGCAGTTCTTGTAACTCCAAAAAAAATTAAAATCTCCTTAGGCACACAAGCTGAGTAGCAGGTTTTCTTCAGCTTGCAGTTCTGCAGTTCTTCTGGGATTAGAAACTGGCCCTGAAAATAGAGCGTGTCAGAAGTCTGAATCACTATAACCCCTTCACGCATGAATAAACAGTTCTTCTCCACTTTCTTCGTCTCCTTTTTCACAGCACTGTGGTGTTCAGATCTTGAGCCTATCTCCTGGCATTGCATCCTTTTGCAGGTTGCACTGTTAATGTACTGATTATTCAAATTGCCACTATTTGCTAAATCTGATTTTTTTCTGTATTAAATGTAACTCTTCAGAAACAGCTCACCCAGGTTTTGGGTTGCAGGGGGTGATTTCACATTCTTTTGCTGCTGGTAATAGAAAGGGGAGTATACTTATCATAAGATGTTGAAGCTACACATTTGCAATGGTTCTGCAGTGGTATCTGTTTATATGAGCTTCCTATTATATAATAAGATATCATATCATTCAGCCCTGCCTTCTGTAAAGAACTAAAGTATCGCTAAATATTATCTGTTAGTTGCTACCCTATGCACATTCCGATACTGTGTGATTAAGCAGCCTACAAAACTGAACCTTTTTTTTCTCATTATTGGAGACTAAGAATGGCTTTATATAATTTTCAAGACAGATGCAGGGAGACATAAAACTACGCAATTTTGAGTTTAATTTACAGAAATAAATTTTGACTTAAACTATGTACACCACGTCTGCTCTAGCAAATGCATAATGCTTTTATTGTGAGAAAATATATATAAAAAAGAGTAATTTTAGAAAAAGGCACAATCTGGTTTATGCACTTTAAATGGCTCTAATGACATTGTTTTGAAATATATATTTTTGGTATTTCAATTTCATTTCTTTACAAGTTCTTATTTTAAAATATAAAAATCTATGAAACCTTGGAGTATAAGAACAAAACATGAATTCAAATTCTAACTTCAAATTTAGCTGCTGTGTATCCTACCACACAAAAGACCCTTTTCTCTCAGCAGGTGAAATCCTGATCCACAGGTATTAATAGCAAACTTCGACTAAGTTGCGGGGTTTCATTATGTCTATCTGTCTCTTGATACAAAAGCTAAAAACAATCCAAAGTGCTACGTGGATAATGTGCTTTGTCAATGCAGCCAGGAGCCTGAGACAAAGCAACAAATCCTGCAGATAATGTCCTTTCCCAGATGAGTGGATGATGTAGTTAGTATTCAATAAGCCCAAGCACCCAGCAATAAAAGAATGAAAGAGAGGGATTACCAACAGTTGGACAGATGGGATCAAGTATTTTCTAGATAGTAACCCCATGTTAAACATATAGCTGAGTGCAAAATTCTGGTGGGCACCTGAAACACAATGAGAAGTTTGATCCTTGACTTTCATACAACCAGTGCAGTTCTTTTACAGGATACGATAAACACTTAGACATACTTTGTTTTATTTGTCAGTATTTAGTGTAGCGATTTTGAGCAACTTTCACTGGCTGTCAGTGAATTCACTGAGATAGGGAAAAAACTGGGAGTGAATTGACACAGTTCATGTAGATGTCCTCACCTTGGTTGTTAGGTCTTGGGCACAGTTAGCTTAGAAATAACTATAGACCGGGACCTAGTAGAGACAAGTTTGGGTTGCCATAACTTGATGGTGATCCTAAAGGCTGAAAGACACATATGCCAGGATTTATATACTTGTAGATGCCTATGCCACTGTAGGATGAGTGCCAAAAGTAAACTGAAGGCTTTCTAATGTGACTTCTATACTTCACAAAGAGTCTACCAAATGCCCAGGTTGTACCACGATATGAGTAAGAACAGCTGTTATTTATTACTAAGTTTAGCATGTTCTGGCTTCTCAATTAAAGACTTTTCTGAGCTTGATTTACATTCACTGCTTATCTGGATCAGGACTCCCAGTTTGCCTTAAGCAGAGGGGCAGGAATTTGCATAGACTCCTGCAGTTACTGTAATGACCCAGATTTTGACATATCACAGTGAAGATCATTTTAGAAATGCAAAGTTAAGCTGAAGTTAAACAGGGAACCAGAAAAGGCAACCTAAACAAAAGTGCTTGTCCCAGAAAAAAATGAAGAAAGAATCAATGAATAGGAAAAAAATAATGCTTTAATAGATTCTTCAGAGGTGTGTATGTGTAATAATATACATATATATGTAAGCTAGAATATATATATGTATGTAAATATATAAATATGTAAACTAGAATATCTATCTTTCTTACTTTTATGCCCAAACCTATGGAGTTATTTTCACAAATTTGAAATAGCATAGTACTTATATATCATTAATGTATGTTTTGCAGCTTCTGAGAGAGAAGTTTAAATCCCAGGATTCACATGATCTGTACAGTTAAAAATTGTTTGTGTTTTTTCTAGTGTGAAAATACATGTTCTGCAAACTCATCAGGTCCAGAGACTATTTTCTGACAACATAAATCTTAGAACTCTTTGATAAAAGGAGCTTTCACATCACAGACAGGGCACATTTTATAGCAAAAAAAAATTAAGTTGATAACATTTTGAGAAACAGAATTGACTGACCAAAATGATGCTCTTTCTATTTATATACAAAACCTTATATTATTAAAAGAGATTTAAGCCATTTTTAGAAGCCATAATGTAATTTCAAAATTTATTCTTCTCAGTTGTGTATTATTCAACTTGGTTAATCTTTAAGTTCTGAGTTGCACTTTTGCAAACGAGAAAAAGCCTTTTTTTATTTAAGTCATCTTTTAGATCATGAAAAATCTCTGAAGTTCCTATAGTTACTATTTTTGCTGAGTTCTAGGCGTAGCTTTTCAAAAGATTTGAGTCATAATCTTCATATAACTGTTATGTATGGGAAAAATCACATAGAAACTGTTTGAATACAAAGATTGCATAAAAAGTCTCCATATACTTTTAAACTCTCTTGCACAATTGTGATCCCCCAAAAAATGATAAAAGCCTTTGTGTTACCACTTCTAGCCGATGATACCAAGTTAAGCAGGAGTGTTGATTCCCAGGAGGATAGGGAAGCCCTACAGAGGGACCTAGATAGATTGGATCACTGGGCCAAGATCAACGGCATGAGTTTCAACAAGGGCAAGTGCCAGGTCCTGCACTTGGGCCACAACAAC
>KZ505896.1:205907-276976 GCA_002844005.1 Limosa lapponica baueri
AAGGGACGTTTAGATGCGGTACTGAGGGATATGGTGTAGGGGAGGACTTTGTAGAGTAGGTAGATGGTTGGACTCGATGATCCCAAGGGTCTCTTCCAACCTCAATGATTCTATGATTCTATGATTCTAACGTAAAAAAATAATTCCTTCTGTTTCAATCAGTTTGAATTTGGACAATAGTCCTAAAAGGACTCAATTTTTTGATTCTTGTTCTTCTGGGGGTTTTTAGTTTGGTTGGTTGTTGGTTGTTTTGTGGGTTTTTTTGAAGATCAGTAATAAACAGGTTTGGGATGAATGCAAAAACTAGAACTGTGAGATTTATAGAAGTCCTAGCTGGTGAGCTGTCACTTCTTGAAATAGTAAATAAAAAGTTGTCAAGATCAATTAGGCCTAAGGGGAGGAGGCTTAATTAGTTGGTGCAACTTGATAGAAAAAAGAAAAATCCAAGCAAAGCAATCTTATTGGCACACAGTTCAGTATTTGTCTTTTTGGCATCCAGCAGTATCTCAGTGTTTATTTCTCCTGGTTTTCCTCTCTGCCATGTTTAGAATGAAATGGACAATTTTTGAAGTCTTATCTGTGTAACAACGGTGGTGTTCTGAGGTTGCCTTAAGCTGTAAGAAACTTCTTACGCATGGCTCATTTTCTGGGTACGAGGAACTTCTTTCCAAACTTTGGAGCTTTGCATTGCTGTTTCTCACACTTATGTTTGCAGCTTTGTGCAGAAACCCGCAGATCTCTCCAAACACTCTAAAAATTTAATGGCTCCTAAATGTCACATCATGCTTCCAACTGCAAAACAGGAGACAATATACAATTTTTTCTGACCAAAGAAATACTTCATACCTCAAATTGCAACCAGTCAGTGAGGGTACCACAGTGTAGTTCAGGGCTCCAAAGTCTGACATAAAGGGCACAGCTCTATCACACATATTAATCATTATTCAGAAGTACAGAAAAGAAACATTACTTATTATACATATAAAAGTAGTAAAATTTATTTCTCCACTCCTAAACATTTTCTCATTTTTGATATGTTGAATCATAAGTCTAGGAACAGGGGAAAAAAAAGAGAGGGTAAAGGATCTTTGCACATGAGTTGTTAGGGCTCATCAAAAGGGCTTTAATGCTTTCATGGGGATTTTAATGGGGAAAGGGATACAACCAGCCTAGCTAGAGACAAGCCTGTGGGTGATACGTTAATGTTTGTGGGACAGCGAGGACCTGTGAGTTCCTTTGGTCTGCCGTCCCATTGGACGTAGGGGATGGAATGCCATGCCATAGCAAAGACATAAGGGACCTTGATGGGCTAGAAACCATGGAAGCACCTGGGAATCATCAGGCAGGAATTAGGGCTTCTCTCTCCAAAAAGGTGACAGGATCAATAGCCCAAGTGAAGTGCATATACACCAATGCACACAGATAGGCAATAAACAGGAGGAGCTGGAGGCTGTTGTGCAGGAGGAAAAGTATGATATAGTCACCACATTATCATGGTGGAGGTCTGTTTTAGACCACCCAACCAGGATGAAGAAGCAGATGGAATATTTTATAAGCAGCTGGGAGAAGTCTCACAATCACTACCACTTATTCTCATGGGGGACTTCAACTTACCAGACATCTGCTGGAAATGCAACACAGCATAGATGAAACAGTCTAGGAGGTTCCTGGAGTATGTGGAAGATAACATCCTGATACAGCTGGTGAGCCAACTAGGGAAGGTGCCCCACTGGACCTGTTGGCAAAGAAAGAAGTACTTGTGGATGATGTGACGGTTAGAGGCCATCTGGGGCATAGAAATCATGAAATGATGGAGTTTTCAATTTCTCAGAGAAGTAAGGAGAGGGGTCAGCAGAATTTGGACTTCCAGAGGGCAGACTTTGGCCTGTTTATGAGTCTGGCTGACAGAGTCTGTTGGGAGGCAGTCGTGAAGGGCAAAGCAGTCCACGAATGCTGGATATTCTTCAAGAAGGAAATCTTTAAGGCACAGGAGTTGTTTGTCCCCACATATGCCGTAAGATGTGGCGGCAGGAAAGAAGACCAGCCTTGTTAAACAGATTGCTCTGGATGGAACTCAGGAAGAAAAGGAAAGTCTACAGCCTATGGAAGAAGGGGCAGGCCATTTAGGAAGCCTACAAAGATTGCGGGAGGCAGAAAATTTTAAGGGCCAAAGCCCAACTAGAACTTAATATGGCTACTGTTTAAAAGACAATAAAAATGCTTCTATAAATAAATTAACAGCAAAAAGATGACTAAGGAGAATCTTTATCCTGTATTGGATACGAGGGGAAACATAGTAACTAAAGATGAGGAAACAGCTGAGATACTTAATGTCTCCTTTGTCTCAGTCTTTAACAGTAAGACCAGTTGTCCTCTATGTACCCAGCACCCTGAGCTAGATGACAGGGTGGGGGAGCAGAATGAACCCCCCATAATCCAAGGGGAAATGCTTAGCGAACTGCTACACCACTTAGATGTGCACAGGTCTATGGAGCCAGATAGGATCCAGCCAAGGATACTGAGGGACCTAGCGGAAATGCCCACCAAGCCACTTTCCATCATAAAATCATAGAATCATAGAATGGCTTAGGCTGGAAGGGACCTCAAAGATCATCAAGTTCCAACCCCCCTGCCATGGGCAGGGACACTTCCCACTAGACCAGGTTGCTCAGGTATTGAAAGGCTGCTATAAGGTCTTCCCAAAGCGACCTCTCTCCAGACTGAACAACCCCAACTCTCTCAGTCTGTCTTCACAGGAGAGGTGCTACAACCCTCTTATCATTTTCATGGCTCTCCTCTGGATGCGTTCCAACAGGTCCATGTCCTTCTTGTGCTGAGGACTCCAGAGCTGGACGTAGCACTCCAGGTGGGGTGTCACAAGAGCAGAGTAGAGGGGTAGAATCACCTCAATCAACCTGTTGGTCATGCTTCCTTTTATGCAGCCCAGGATGACGTTGGCCTTCTGGGCTGCAAGCTCACATCACCAGCTCGTGTTGAGCTTCTCATCAACCAACACCCCCAAGTCCTTCTCCTAAGGGCTGCTCTCAATCACTTCTCCATGCAGCCTGTAATTTGTGTTTGGGATTGCTGTGACCCAAGTGCAGAACCTTGCACTTCGCCTGGTTGAACTTCATGAGGTTTACATGACCCCACCTCTCAAGGCTGTCAAGATCCCTCCAGATGGCATCCCTTCCCTCCAGTGTGTCGACCACGCCACACAGCTTGGTGTCGCTGGCAAACTTGCTGAGGGTGCACTCAATCTCACTGTCCATGTCACTGACAAACATGTTGAACAACACCAGTCCAGTACTGGCCCCTGAGGAACACCACTTGTCACTTGTCCCCACTTGGGCATCAAGCCATTGACCGCAACTCTTTGAATGTGGCCATCCAACTAATTCCTTATCCACCGAGTGGTCCATCCATCAAATCCATGTCTCTCCAGTTTAAAAACAAGATGTCATGCAAGACAGCATCAAGTGCTTTGAATAAATCTAGGTAGATGATGTCTGTTGCTCTTCCCTTATTCGTCAACTCTGTAACCCCATCATAGGAGGCCACCAAATCTGTCAGGCATGATTTGTCTTTAATGCTGCCATGTTGGCTGTCACTGATCACCACCTTATTTTCCATGTGCCTTAGCATAGATTCCAGGAGGGTCTGCTCCATGATCTTGCCAGGCACGGAGGTGAGACTGACTGGCCCCTGGTCCTCCTTTTTTCCTTTTTGAAAATGGTGGTGATGTTTCCCCTTTTCCAGTCAGTGGGAACTTCACTGGACTGACACAACTTTTCAAATATAATGGAAAGCAGCTTAGCAACATCATCCTCCAGTTCCCTCAGGACCTGCGGATGGAGTTCATCAGGTCCCATGGACTTTTGTACCTTCAGGTTCCTTAAATGGTCTCATAAGGATCAGCAGTCCTGGCTAACCAGCGAGATCCCAGTTGACTGGAAGATAGCAAATGTGACTCCCATCTACAAGAAGGGCTGGAAAGAGGATCCGGGATACTTACAGGCCTGTCAGTCTGACCCTAGTGCCAAGGAAGGTTATGGAGCAGATCGTCTTCAGTGCCATCATGCGGCACATACAGGACAACAGGTGGTCAGGCCCATTCAGCATGGATTTATGAAAGGCAGGTCCTGCTTGACTAACCTGATCTCCTTCTGTGACAAGGTGACCCGCTTGGTGGACGATGGAAAGGCTGTGGTTATTTTCTACCTTAGTAAAGCCTTTGACACCATTTACTACAGCATTCTCCTTGAGAAACTGGCTGCTCATGGCTTGGGTGTGCCTACTCTTCGCTAGGTAAAAATCTGGCTGGAGGGCTGGGTCCAGAGAGCAGGTTGAGTGGAACTAAATTCAGCTGGTGACCAATCACAGGTGGTGTTCCCTAGGGCTCAGTGTTTGGGCCAGTTCTCTTTAATATCTTTATCAATGATCTGAAGGAGGAGATCAAGTGCACCTTCAGTAAGTTCGCAGATGAAACCAAGTTGGGTGGGACAGTCAACCTGCTGGAGGGTAGAAAGGCTTTGCAGAGGGATCTGGACAGGCTGGATTGATGGGCCAAGGCCAATGGGATGAGGTTCAACAAGACCAAGTGCCGGGTCCTGCACTTGGGTCACAACAACCCCATGCAGTGCTACAGGCTTGGGAAAGAGCAGCTGGAGAGCTGCCTGGCAGAAAAGGACCCAGGTGTGTTGGTTGACAATCAGCTGAATATGAGCCAGCAGCTTGCTCAGGTGGCCAAGAAGGCCAACAACATCCTGGACTGTATCAGAAACAGTGTGGCCAACAGGACTAGGCATGTGATTGACCCCCTGTACTCGGCACTGTTGAGGCCCCATCTCAAATACTGTGTTCAGTTTTGGGCCCCTCACTACAAGAAAGACATTGAGGTGCTGGAAGGAGTCCAGGAAAGGGCAATGAAGCTGGTGAGGGGTCTGGAGAGCAAGCCTTATGAAGAGCAGCTGAGGAAACTGGGGTTGTTTAGTCTGGAGAAAAGTACGCTGAGGGGAGACCATATCACTCTCAGCAACCACCTGAAAGGAGGTTCTGGTGAGGGGGCGGTTGCTGTCTTTTCCCAAGTAACGGGCAATAAGGCAAGAGAAAATGGCCTCAAGTTGCACCAGGGGAGATTTACAACAGATATGAGGAAAAATTCCTTCACTGAAAGGGTCGTCAAACATTGGAATGGTATGTTCAGGGAAGTGGTTGAGTCACCAACCCTGGAGGTATTTAAAAGATAGGTAGACATGGTCCTTAGGGACATGGTTTAGTGTTAACTTGGCAGTGCTAGGTTAACAATTGAACTTGATGATCTTACAGGTTTCTTCCAACCCTAACGATTCTGTGATTCTATGATTAACCTACCTGCTTTAGGTAATGGCTGTCCTCTGATAAAATTTCACTATGAATTAGGTTTCTGCTTACAAATAATGAGTAAACCAATAGTTAATGATTGCATATTTCAGAAACATATTATTACTTAACAAATATTACAGGGAAAAAAATAAAAACATTGACAGGAACAAGTGCTTCTTCTTTGTTATCAAAATCACAGATCATTTTTCATCATTTCCATATGACTACAGACTTCTGTTCACCTGAGCACCTGGACACATCCCTGACAAATTTATAACATAATAATGGCAGTTTGGCGTGCTTAGCTTTGGACAGACGATAATATATAAGGGGTGCTGGAGAGAGGGAGAGCCTTTTACTTCTAAGCGCTCAAAGGTAAACACACATCTGAGCTATAACACGTTGGCAGGCAGGCATAAAATGATGTCACTTTTCGATTGGATTTTATCACGTAATTCACTGACAAGGAACAAGTTTTTGTGATGTTGGCACAGAAATTATAGCACACCTTTGCAGAAAGCTTGAAAGTAGCAGACCAGTAGATTATGGCTAATGGTGAAGAGGTACATCTGTATTAATCAGCATGTGCACTGAACAAAATAATGTTTTCTATATTTCTCAAGCCATGAGTGTGTATTCCTTGGCAGGGCTGTGACTGAGTATAGTCAAGTTAGAAAAAAATGTTTCCCTTCCTGTCATCAGACAAGGCCCCAAGGATGGGAGAGTCAAAAGAGCAAAGTATTATAAGCACTTCTGCTCTGCCCTCAGTCAAAAATGCCTGAGTTATTCAATTACCTAAGAATTAGGAAAAGCTCAAGAAGTCACATTTTTGAATCAGCTATTTTGTAGGAAGAAGGAAGTGATACAATTATGAAACTGAAAGCTTATAACACATGAATGCGTTAAATTAAATTAAAAGTGCTACCACCATTTCTAAAGTTAATACTTTAGACAGCCAGTTTGGTGGACTGGGACATTTCAAAAGGAAAAATATGAGGTACCCAGAAATTCAGTGAGTGAATGCATTTCTGCAGAGTACCTCTGCTTGGAAAGCTTCCTTGTGTCCTCTGAAAACACCAAGGAAATCATACAATGTGAATTATATTGTTCATACTAGACGGGATTTTCTCGAGTTTTTAGAAAATCTCACCAATTTTCAATAAAGTTATTCATGGAAATACTAGCAATGTTTATGGGACCATAATTAGAACAAAATTTCACTATTATTAATTATTATTGTTACTTATTTGTATTACAACACAGCACTGTCCAGAAATGGAATGAAACAACAATTGTGATCTTGATTACTTATCTCTCATTGAGTAGGTAGTCTAATTAATTAATGTCATGTTCTTCCAGGATGTGCACACAATAAAATTACTTTTTAATCAGTGCTTTCACATCTATTCCAGCCAGGCCTACTGTTATGCCTCAAATTGCTACTGTTATGCTATCCCTAGGGAAGAAAGAGAAAGAAAGGGAGCCACAATAGTTGATTAACATGCCAAAATAAGAGATCAGAAAAATCTTGTATCTGTGTACTTAGCACTTACTGCATTTATTAGGTCTCATGCTGGGGAAAGCACAACTGATATTTCAGTATCAAAGAGGTGAGTAACACTACTTTTGCTGTGAACCTGGAGGACAAACAGCTTTATACTGTGACAGTAACATCACTTGAACATTGTCGGCTTGAAAGAACTTCTTCAGTAGGGATTGGATGTCTGATAAAATGCTTGGCACAATTGAAAGGAAAAAGCAAAACAAAAAGCAAATATCTGTTTGATAATG
Organism: Limosa lapponica baueri; assembly: GCA_002844005.1. Classification (NCBI taxonomy): domain Eukaryota; kingdom Metazoa; phylum Chordata; class Aves; order Charadriiformes; family Scolopacidae; genus Limosa; species Limosa lapponica. Next base: position 213,063 of record KZ505896.1, read on the forward strand.
CAATAATAGCAACTAAGCTATGACAACTGAGGATAATGAATGGTGATAGTGTTGAACCTGCAGCTCAAAATACAAGATTGTACTGTGAAGTGTATGATTTGTCCTCATAAATTTCCTGTATCACTTCAAGTGCTGTCTGGTAAAAACAGAGTATAATAGTTCTGTACAGTCTTTTTACTGTTCTTTAGCCAGGAGTTTAAGCCACTACAGCTTCATCTCAGCCAAGCAACTCAGTATCAACAGCAATCATTTTAAGTACCTTATTGTAAATAAAATGAATGTAATTGATGATGAAAATCACGTATATCAAGCTCTTTCCTTGCACGGAGTGACAAGTGGTACCTTCCCCATTGTTTGAAGTCAGGTTGAGGTTGAGAACAGTCTCACTCAGAACATTTATTCATTGGTTTATTTTTTTGTATTCCGACAAAATGTTTTTCTCCAACAGATGTAGATGCTACCAACATTTCTTTCACTGTGTTCCTCAAGGAGTCTTCTTTAGGAGGGAAATGCTACTTCCAACTGCTTCTTACGTCTGATGAACCCATCTTTCAGAAAAGGAGTTTCTAACTCCTGTGAGGAACTTGTGCCAATAAACTCCAAAACTACAAAAATCCACTAAGAGTTAAAACAAATCCACATACAGACCTATAAGTATAACTAAGTATAATAGTTTGGACTCATTGTTGGAGTTGTAAGCCCTTTTCATCTTTTTTTTCAAAAACAATTTGCCAAAGGGACTTCATAAGCTGCAAATAAAAGGTTATGCCTTTGGATTCAAATAAACCCCCTTCAAAATCTTAAATGTCAGAAAATATCTACATAATTCAGTGTCCCATTAACCTCAATGGCTAAACTATGATTGTATTGAAGCGAATGGGAGCTTTGCTATTAATTTTTTTTAAAAAAATATAATTAAGTAGGTGCTAGTGCAGAAACATCTGCAGGAGACAGAACAAATTTGATCTGAGTTTGAACCTTAGGTATTCATGCTTACACATTTTGAAAAACCAAAATAAATTGGAGTGTTTTAAGACCAGCCATGTGTACTTTTTGACAGATAGAGAGAGCATTGATGTGTGTAAAATCATGTATACAGTAGTAATACTAACAGATGACATGGATTCAACAGCCAAAAAAAAGAAAAGTTTATGCATTGAACAGTCTTTTCTTTGGTCTGGCAAGTAATCTACCCTTTATATGTGCAATGTACTTAATGATATAGGTTTTATCTTTACTAACTTGTAAACAGAAATAGAAGCAAAAATTAAATTAAAAGTCTTAGTGAAAAAAAAACTAGAAAGTTTTAGAAGTTTTAGAAATCTCTAGTCAGGGCAATAGAAGCTGACTAGCAGGGCAATGATCCATTTTAGTGTTGGCACTGTGTAACCTGTTGGTCTTTCAAATCCAGTTCACTTATCACTGAGCATGAGCTCTGGAAGGAATGAAATGATCATATATGATTTTGTTATGTCAGGCCGGAAGTGCCTTTCCTTGGTGATCGATATCAAAGACAGCAGTTACTTCAAGGGAATGCAAAAAAGAAATCACCTCTCTGGAGGTCATACCAGCAACATGACAATTTCAGGCTTCTGGCTTACTGGTGATGGGCAGGGATTAATGGCATGCAACCTTAGTGACAGAAGAGATATTGAAAGAGAGATTTGCCCAAGTATTTGTTTAAATATAAGCAGCGACACTGTTCATTATAAAGTGATTTATTTTCCGAAGTGTTCCTAGTGTGGGGTTAGGCAAGACAGATGTAATCATCTCAGACACAAAGTCTTCAATAAAGGTGTTCTTTCAATTAGAAACGCTTAAGCTGAATTATCTGCATTGATAGATCAAGGGTTTTTGGGTTTTCTACAGGTTAATTCTTTTCTCCCTAGCATATGTTCAAGAAGATTTTATTGTCCATGAAAGTGAAGGGCAGAGAGTACAGGGTCCAGCTGAACACAGCTTAGGGAAATGAGATGCATAGTAAATGATGTGCATAATTCCCTGCACACTTATGCTAGTGACAGGGAATCTCAGGTGTGAAAACACTCAACACATCTGTTCCAAATGAAGTCCTTTCCTGCAGGGAGGGGAACAGGAAAGTGATCAGGCCTTTATCTTTCAGTTCAAGTTTATGGTGCCGTTTTCGTTGTAGGATTTTTCTAATTATGGAAATAGACAAGTATTTGATTTGGAGCACTATGAAATTACAAAGAAAGAGACTAAGAACAGTTTAGTTCTTAGTGATCCAAACTCTCTTCCAGGTAGTGTTCTGTGCATTTAATTATTTGAAAATTTCTAGAAGATTTCAGAAGTGGTTCTTACTATGGGAATTATATCTGTGTGTATCTGTATGTATCTGCATTGCACAGTAGGAAAGGTTGGTGCTCATTACTTGGGAAAATTTGGCCACAGAAATCTATGATTATAAGATTGTATGACCTAGAGACTTACTCAATGTCCCTTAGGCTATGATATCTACCTTCAAGAGTGCTTCTGGACTTCAGTCATATATTGACAACAGAAAAAGATAATTTTAGGCAACTTACACATGCTTTTTACTTGTCCCTGTTGAACTAAGAAGACAAATCTGATCCAAGAAATAACCTTGTAAGTAGGTTGAATGTCCCACTTAACTTTCTTGTGAATTCATAGTCCATACTAAACACTTGTAGTGTTTTCAGGTGCTATATGACATATATATCTATTACATGGCTCATCATGACTACTTGGTGCAGAGCAGAAAAGTAGTAAGCAGAATGTATTGATTTTTGTACCAAAAACCCCCTCTAAAATATTAAGATTTTAATTGTCCCTTTTGCTCCTCCTACAAGATTAGATTTCAGGTGTAGGTTTTCTCTTACTGGGCTATGATTTAGAATAGATATATTATCTACTTTAGGGTACTTAATTGTATTTGTTACAATCAGGTTTTCTCCTTTGATCAATGGCTTGACTGCAAAGGATCTTTTGTGTTTAAGAGCTCAAAGCAAAAATGTATACACAAAACCCTTTCTAGATATTTTGTTTGCTAAATATACCTGAACAAGGGGGTTTTTTTGCTGATACCTAACCTCAGTCTGAATTAGTTCTTGGTATCCAAAAAGGCTAGGTCATACCTGAAGATATCTTATGAGTTGCTTATTTCCAGCATTAAGTGAACAGCAATCAATAGGTTTTATAATAGCAATTTTAGAGTTGAGAATCTGCAATTCTGCTGAATCTTGTATGAGGAATTTAGCTTCTATTTTAGGATATGATCCAAGAACACAACTAAATTTCTAGTGACAGTCTGCAACTCAAACAGCACCCTATTTTTAGTAAATTTGCTTCTCTCAGGTCTTTGAATTATAACACAAATTTTAAGCATACAGTGTGTGGGAAAACTAGCATTTCAAATGCACACCTACTCCTAATTAATGTTTTTGTCTCTCTGCCAAACATCAGACTAGAATAATAGGAAAGAAAAATGCATATTAAAATCCATGAAAGGCATTAATTTGCTATTTTAAAACACATCAGCAAGAATCTGGCTGCTTCTGCCGTTTCAAGCATTTACAGAGATCTTATTTTATCTTCTCTTTAAGATGTGTTACAATTGTTTCTACAATACTGCCTTGTGATTTCCTCAAAGGTATATTAGTGTTTTTGTAAAAGAGCAATGGGATATTACTTTATAGTTGTGTTTTTATGAAAAAAGTACTAATAGGATATATATTATATATAAACACTCAGGAGAAAACTATCTATATTCAGAATTAAAGGTCTCATAAGTTAAATTTGAAGAATCAGAGGCAAACGCCTTTTAAGTACTAGAGATACAATTGTTTTACAATTTTTAGCTTGGCTGGAAGTCTGTCAGATCCGGGAAAAGAGCCCATCTATCATACGCTGCAATCCAGAGTTTAAACATAAACATTCGTTTCTCTCCCATTTGTCTTATTCATCCCCCTCCTGCACATGAATAAAGCAGGAGTCCTAGGAAACAAAAATATGTCATCAAGTAAGAAAAGGCTGTCTGCCAAGCTGGATTAAAAATGACAAGCAAATTTCATTCTAGGATCCAAGGTCTTGCTGAATAACAGGAATCATGAACTGTAGTAAATTAACTTTCTTTTGGGTATAAGCACTTTTTACCAGGCATTTTACCTGTACAACATTAATGATCATCTATGAAACCATAATCTTTAAAGCTCATTGTAGATGAGACTATTTAGAAATAAGAGACTTCAATCACATTCTGAATTGTATTCTCAAAACCAATAAAAACATTGAAACTCATGCTATAGATGGTCTTCACTAATTTGAATTTAAAGACCAATCCTAAAAAGATTTTAAATGTCAAGTACTTTTAAACAGCTTTTTTTGTATTTTTTTTTCACAAATATCTACATGTTATTTTTCTAGGAAAAATAAAACAAAATACAAAAATCTAGGCTCTGTCAGAGAGCACATATTTGTTAACACTAGAAAAAATAAACGAAAATAGATGAAACTTTCCAGAAAACCCTAGTAAAGTTTCTATAAAAAATTTCATTGATACTCTTGGAGAGTGGAGAAAAGAAAACACTTGAGCATGTTCCATCTCATTGATTATATTCTTGACAAAGGCTTACTTCTGTGTACTTAGCTGGCTACAGTCTGCAAAAGATAATCTGATAACAGGGATGAAATTAAGTGTACCCTCTACACCTGTCTGACTACTCTCAACATCTGTCTCCTTGATGATGATGATGACCTCAAACTATGAGGTGAAATTTTACAGAGAACTGCTCCCAAAGCAGGAAATCATCCAGCAGTCTAAGATATCAGTGCAAAGGAAAGGTATAGAAAATGTAGAAACTCCATACAGTGTTTTGGAGTCTCAATATGAGTCCCAAGGAAATAAAAAGATATGTTTTCACAGGTGTCTGTTATAAAAGCATTCTTAGAGTTTAACTTTGCTCACATGCACGTCTATTTAAAGTAAAAATTTACATCTTTTGTATTTTCTCACTGCCCAAAATGTGTAAGTCTGTATTATAAAAATATTTAATATTCCTAACTTTGAATTTTATTTGCAGTCTGTTTATTTGCAGCCTGCTAACTTTTTTTTTTTTTTTTGTTAAACTCATCCCAAGAAGTAGCGCTCTCTCAGCCTGCCAATTTCTTCTGAAAAGATGGTGAATGGACATTTTATGATTTGTAATAATTACCTACCAGCATGCATTAGTTTAATAGACATATTGCTTTAAACCAAGACTTCACTGTCTGTTCTGCCCCCTAATTACAAACACAGATATACCATAATTCATAGTTTTATCTTATAATGTAAGTTATTTAAATCCACATTTCTTCCCTTATGCAATAAATATAGTGTACATCTGATATTTTTTTTTGCTGGTATTTCAAAACCAAGGAGGAGAGGAGAGGAGAGGGAAAAGAAATCATAACAGACAGAAGACTACATGCTGGCTTTCAGTTAGATCTTTTTTGAGAGTATCTGTAAAGTTACTGTAGAGTTTTCTTGAAAAAAAGTGCAAAAAAAGGGCACAATACCATGAGCTTCAAAGGTGAAGGGAAGACAACCAGTAGCAGATATGGCCAGCTGGGAGCAGAAGAAGCAGTACATTGTCATTCCTGTAAGCATAGGGAGGAAAGGAGAGTGTCGTCTGCTCTATAAACTGCCATGCTGTAGCTCACACCATCAAGTAGCAGTTATTAACAGGACATTGCAAACTGGCACCATGAGGACCATAATTAAGATTCTCCTGAAGCCCTTGAGTGTTAACATTTCCCTCAGCCTGCTCCTACTTCATCTATCATGTCAAAATCCACATAACTTCTGAAATGTACAGAATCTTCTTTCTTTCTTCTCTGATTTGGTCCTAGTTCCTCTTTATTTTCACTAACTTTAAAATTCACATGTTATTTAAGCAGCTCTGCAATGATCAGTAAAGTCTGGAAGATAGGATTCTCCATGGTACCTTCATTAACCTTCCACAGAATTCAAGCCCCCCAGTCACTTATGCAATATAATTAGTTTATCTTCTATGCATATATCAGTTGTCTTTGGCTCTAATATGTGCTAGACTTTATTTTTTGGCTACATTGATTGAATATTTACATTGCACATAACTGCTTTTGTAAGTGTGCACACTGAATCATTTTTAAAACAAATTTTTCATAACTTGAACTGTCAAATGTTAATTACAAAGCTGAGATTTGCTATAAAATAGGAAAAAGTGTGCTATTATGTACTGCCTGAAGTAGTCATCGTAAGACATACCCATAAGTATGTATAAAAATAAGTAAATAAAATGCAATACATACCTACGTGCACAAGTATATATAATATGTACAACACCAACTAGTACGCACAACCAAATCAACTTCTAGAGCACCTAAACTGGAATTTCTCTGTGGTTAATGAAGTCTAGTGCCAGAAAAATTAAAAGACCAATGCTAAATAATATATGGCAAATTTGTATTAGCTCATTCATTTCCCTTTAGAGCAGTACTAACTGTAACAAATATTGCCTTGAGTATTCCAATATCCTTGTCTTCTGCCCAAGAACGGTACTATGGTAAATCAAAATGCTACTGCAAAAGCTGGATAAAACACCCAAACAAAGTTAGGGGCTCAACAGCCAGCACTGGGCACATACAGTGATAGGTCAGGTGCTGTACTAAATCACTGCACTTCCACCAGTGCCTGTGCACTGGATATCTGGTGATACGCAGCCAGAGGTTAAAAATGCAAGCCTTTAATGTTCTTGCATAAATTAGCAAATACCAGAGGCACGGGCCTTGTGGGAGGGAGCAGGACCTATGTACAATTGCCTCACACTTTGAATGCTACCTCTCTCTAGCATCGAGCAGTCGCTTTCAGGCTGGTTAGGAATAAAGAGGTGGTGTAATTCAAACAAGTCCCTTGCAAGGATAATTAACCTCACAAATAAATCTATACTAATTTTAGTCAACTGACTGGGTAACAGAGCTTAATAATAGAGGATATTTCAATGTAGTGCAGTTTTATAAGGGAGGTGATTCTACCCCTCTACTCTGCTCTCGTGGGACCCCGCCTAGAGTACTGCATCCAGCTCTGGCGTCCCAACATAAGAAAGATGTGGATCTGTTGGAGCAAGTCCAGAGGATGGCCACAAAACTGGTCTGAGAAGTCTCTGGGGAGACCTTATGTAGTGGAAGGGGCTTCCACTACATAAGGGGGTCTACAGTAGACATGGGGGACTCTTGATCGGGTAGTGTAGCAGCAGGACAAGGCGTAATGTTTTTAAACTGAAAGAAAGTAGATTTAGATTATATATTCAGAAGAAATTATTAACTGTGACATAGTGAGACACCGGAACAGGTTGCCCCGAGAAGCTGTGGATGCCCCATCCCTGGAGGTGTTTCAAGGCCAGGCTGGATGGGTCTTTGAGCAACCTGGTCTGGTGGGAGGTGTCCCTGCCCAGGGCAGGGGGGTTGGAACTTGATGATCTTTAAGGTACTTTCCAACCTAAACCACTCTATGATTCTATGAAATGGTGGAAAGTATATCATTCTGTGATTCTAATGTAAAGAAAGATGTCTAGATTATTAATATCCTTTGAAGTACTTAAGTAATGATTCTGATATTTAATCCTGCCAAAAAAAAACATATACCAATGTAAGTACATAAAATACAGAATCAAAATGTATTTTAAAGATTAGGAATTTAAACAACTGTATGTAAAACATGCGTGTGAAGCATATTTAGTTTCGTTATTCAGCTTATTAGCTATTGAGTATAATTGCAAAGTTTCTGTGGTATCTTTAGCAGAAGTTATGATGCTTGATATCTTTCATAAAAAGTGTTTCTTCTGACACAAAAATTATTATAAAACTCAATTTATATTCAATTAAACATTCTCATAATAAAATCAAAATCAGCATAGAATTCCTTAGATCATTTAGCCATTTTCTTGAAAATAAACTTTGTAGGTGATTTTGTCTCCTGTAAACTATTCATCCTTGTAAGCAAATAGAAACTAGAAAGGAACATATGGCAAAATGGCAAAAGCAGTCTGGAGGAGGGATGGATGGATGTTGAAAGAGGCAGATGCCTAATCTTGTAAACCTTTTTTTCCTCTCCTTATTTCACTGTAGTTGTCTTGGGTTGCCATATTAATACACAGTTACTATTTTTAACTAAATATCATATCCAAGTAATTGCACCTATGAAGATATATCACCTTCACCAAGAGCCTGTAAATCTCATTGGACATTGGGCAAATTTTGCTGTAACTTACTGAGATGTAACTAACAAAAAACAGACCTCTAAAAAATTTAAAGTGTGTATCAGAATGGAGATTGGTGTTCATCTTGCAACAGATGTAATAAAAACCACTACCAGGCAGTATGAAAAAGACATTTCCTGCATCGGTACTGTGATTCTGTAAAACAGAGAGAAAGTAAAAGGACACGTCACCTAATCTTTCATTTCCTTAGACTTTGGACTTTCACATATTCTTCTCAAAATGACAGAAATTAAGTAAACTTATAAACTTATGGTGTAATCAATAGATATCTCATCAGTGGAGCATATGATATGGTAGATGACCTCTTTTGGGTGCACACACAGGACACTCATACATTCCTCTGTGCATACACAACTTTCTGTCTCTTCACATTTTCCAAACTGCAGCTCAGAGCTAAGACACTTTCCCAAAGAAAATGCTGTCAAAATGCAGCATGATGCTGCAAACCAGCACTTTCAGCAGAGTCTGCTTCATCACAAAATTCCAAACTAGTGCTCATAAACAACCCTGTAATTGTTCGCGGCATGTCAATGAGCAAAGGCTTTGATAATTTTATTTTGGCAGCAAAAAATAGTGAGGAATTAAGTTCATAAAACTTGACTTAATTGTGGATAAAACCCTGGCATACAATTCTACTACATTTCAGAAGCCAATTAAAGTGTTTACAGATTAGTCAACATCTATCCATCCAATTCACATCATCAGTATGCAGTCTGCAATGGAAATGCTAAATAGAAATAAACAAATGCCTGTAATTTTTAGTTGTAGAAAGTTGTCATCTGCTTCCCTCAGCTTACTGGTCTGTCAGGATTTCTTTTCTAAACTATCATACTCAAGAAATTTAGAATTTGTCTAGTCAAATATTTCTGTAAACATTACATCCCTGCAAAGGCTGGAATGTCATTAGATAAAGACACTTTCACTCTTGGCCCATATTTACAATTCAAATTAGATCTTTTTAAATCTTTTTTGAGATTCTGAAGTGATCTGATAAAAGCCTGGTCAAAAACAGACAGCATTCAAAAGGTCAGCTAGACCTGTCTGTTTATAACAAAAAAAACCCAACAACTTGTTCAGCAAAATTTAAAGTCCAGAAATAGAAAGTCACTAATAGGAAGGAAATTGTCTGGAAAAAAACACTTACTTTGCCATATAACTGTAGTATTTTCTAGAACAATATAAATTCTTAAGAATATTTTAGAGTTCATAAAAGGGTATTTTTAAAGTTGATTCATATAAACTATACTATAAAAAAAATAATTTATTATTATTTAAATTTAAAATTAAAAATTTTAAGTAAATTATTTTTTTAGTTGTATCAGGTATTAGAACAGCTACCATAAACAGTAATTAGTTTATGTATTTAAGAGGAATAACATTACTTCATTTCAGGACATAAAGCAATCACTGATGGAAAACTTCTCTAAAGATTGTCTAATTTTCAGTCTTGGAGACAGGACAGTAGTGTATCTGAATATGTTTGGTTTGGTCAGGGGTATCTTATCATGGTCCTGAGGCAATATCCTGTGAAAGCCAAATCATGGCAAAATAAAAACAGCAGTGTAGTTTTGCTCATGTGTTGGGAAAAAATATTTTTTGCTGCTTAAGACAATAATAAAAATAATCGGGTTTAAGTTTCTTGACCTACCTTTTAACCTCTAGCAATATGTTAAAATACAAGGAAAAATCCCACCCTGCACAGCAGGGTTTGTTTTCATGAAGGTAAAAGTTTTTCTGCCCTAAGAGCATCTTATAATCAAACTAATGTGAGGATTCATGAAAAGGTTTAGCTTACATTTTCACTTTGTATTGAATTAAAAACCCACACCTGTATACCTTATGTTGCTGTTTGTAGGAAAACAAAAAAAATGAAGGAAGGAAACTGCATAAAAAAATGAAACGTTGGCTGTTTATCAAGGTTTTTCTGTGGAAAAGAGTGGATATTCTGTAGATTGACTTCTAATGAAAACCCAGAGGATGTGCCCCCTCTTTTTACGAATACGTATTTCCACAGGAGTAGCAGCTACACTCAGGTATGTGATACCCTAAGTTCACCTTCTTTTTGCAAAGACACCACGGATGTGAGAGAGACATGTCCTGGTTGCTCTCTTCTCCCACATCAACCATGCCTCCAGTCCAATAATAGCATGATTTTTTAACTTTTCACATTCACTATTATAGAAAGCTGACACTTCCCTGGAGCTGGAAAGAAGGAGAGTGTGCCAGGATAGCCAGAGCAAAACCAGCAAGCTGGAGGGCTCATGGGGAAGGTAAGAGTTGAGATTTTGTCTGTCCAACAACAGAAACCCAGCTGTTTCTTCTTCAGGGAATAATAATCAGTCACCTGTTGGCTTGATCCATTTCCTATAAATAAACAGGTTATTCATTGGGTCCAGTGGAAAATTGGATCCAGTTTAAAAATAAAACTGATAAATTACTTGGAGAACCAAAATAAATGGGGCTCTGTTTCAGACCAGCTTTCCTGTACAGCCCAGAAAATTTATCTTGCCTTATCGTTGCTTCAGTTTTCTATTATTTCCTAAAAATAATGGCAATACTCCCTGCATTTGCATTCTGAGATCTCTAGGGCAAAAGTTCTGTTTTACTCTGGGATTGTGAAGCATCCTACATACAGAAGCTCAGTCCTGCCTGGGGGCTACTGAGGTCACCATGAAAAGAAAAGCAGTGGAGTCCAGAGGAGAGTTTTGTGGGACTTAATAAACAGCATTTGCAGGCTGTCCAGATTGAACTTCTCTTGGCATATCTGGGAACCCTGTAGGGACCTCATAATTTGTTTCTGCTGACTAACTGATGCAAGTGCGCTTGTTAACTTCACCCTGGATATTAAGAAGATAAGTAGGCTTGCTTCAGCTGAAAGAAGCCATAGAAAGAGAAACAAGAAAGAAAGTGCTGGTAGTTTACAAAGTATAATAATTTAAAGGGGTCAATATATGGATTTATACATATAAATGAAGCAGTAGCCTCCTCTCAAATTGCTCCTTTGAAGGAATAACGCAATAGGATGATAACATGAAAAGCCCACAGGGCATTTGTTTTCTATTTGGCTATAATTTAGAACTTAGGAAAAAAGGGTACTAAAATGCAAAATACACTGACATGGTTCTAACTTTGAATAACACTAAAAAAAAAGATCACAAGAAAACCTCTGAACTGGTGATGATTAAGTAATATTGATCTAAATATGACTATTTAAAAATAATAAATAGAAGATGCATAATTCAACAGTTCAATATACTTTGAAAAGTAACCTTTGAATCAGATCTATCTGTTGGCTTAGTTTTGTTTTGTTTGTTTGTTTGTTTTTCTCTTTTTCCAGCTTTTGAACACATTCTCAGGCTTTTTATATCAAACAAAGAAATAACCAAAGCCACAAAATGCTTTGAATTATCTTATTAAAAGCACAATACAGTGTCCACATCTGCAAGAGAAACAGAGAAATGGTAACAAATTGTCACTTGTAGGGGAAAAGGAGACACTGGATAAGCTCATAACAATTGCTGTGGATCTCCCAAAAAACGTAGAAATCTTCAGAGCTAAATTGACTTTGATATATCTGAGTATCTTGTAAATATTAACATGAAGATTTTAAAAATAAAATTGCTAATTCATATAAATCTGTTTTTCTGTGTTACAGGGGCGGAAAGTCATTAATGCCTTATAGTAGAAAAGAAAATAATATGTCATAAAGAAAATTGAATTTACAAGACAATTTTATTGGTCACTTAAAGTTTTTATCATAATAACCCCTAAAACTTACCCTACATCTGCAGATAATTTGTAAATTACTGTTTGTCACCAGGAAAAAGGGAACTTTTTCTTTCAATGACAAGAAGATTAAAGTCTGTCCTGTGCTAGACTTCTGGTTTGACTTCTTGAACTTCTAAATTTAGAATTCATTTCCTGTGAGTTTTCTAATCCTTTCATTTAGAACATTCTCTAAAAGTATTCTGTTCAAAAGATGCTAATAACACTATTCAGTAAAAAAAAAATAAAATCCCAGAAATTACACAAAGGAATATTTCAGTGCAAAAATCATTCTGATAGGTGTGTGATTATATACACTATAATATTTCTGTAATCCCAAAATAATTGTGAATCAAAGCAAAATGCAGCCATTTAGAATTGTTGAAAATCATAGCTCCATAACTATTACTACTGTGCATATTCAGCTTTCTCTAGTTATACAAAGAAGTAACTCATGAGCACATTATATTTTTCTGCAGCTTTGGGTCATGATTAGTAGATCGATTAACTATGGATGAAAGCAGAAATCACAACCTGCTGTTAAATACCAAAGATGCATTTCATAAGCAGTGTTACACTTGTACAGTCGATATCAAAAAACCCAAGATATTGGGTAGTGAAATGTCATTATTTCTCAGATTTGTGTTTTACTGTTGCTTAGATGGCTATGGTACGATGACTATATGCCAGGATAAATCACTAGCAGAAACAGAAATGTTGCAAAAGCTTTAGGTTTAACTGAAGGGCAAGAAAAAAGAACTGTGTGCAAACTTCTAGAATGGGAAATGAAAAAAATAGATTTCATGTTAATGTGTCATAGTTCATTTTTGGAAGACATCAAAACATTCTGTGCTGTTCTTTATTGGTTGCAATAAGCTGTAAAACATTATTTATAAGACAGTTTTTATTTATAATTGACTACAAGATATATATTCCAGGCAAAACTGTAGGATGACATACTAAAATAATATCTGGGGGGAGAGGGGTTTTAAGCAATCCTGTTTTAAATGTTGCTTAGTATAGATATTTTATTCATAAATGATGGTACAATCTCCTTATGGCAATTTTCTGATGTAGTAGTTCTGTCAACCCTTAGCAAGAAGAAAGGGATAGATTCAGTGAAACGAGCGTTGAGAGTGGTTTTATGACCTTCAGGTAGTGGCAGCTACAGGCTTCTCCTCCTTGGAGGTGTTCCTGTTGTATTCAACATGCACAACCATCTTCAGGGAAGGAATCTGACAACATAGTGTTCCTTAAAAACAGATAAAGCTATCATTAAGTCATAAGACTCCATTAGGCAATTCAAATCTTTCCCCAGAGAACCTTAGCATGAGAAAAGATTATTTTGACTGGTGAGGTAGATTCATAACTGATGTGCTATCCTAAAGACTATAAAAATTACCAAAGTCTCCTGTGTTAACCACATTTTTCAGTGCATTTAATGCCCCTCCTGATTATTCACTAGCTATTCTCTATGCAGATCCAAAACCAATTTTTGATATTCCAGCACATGGAAGAATTAAGTTGAAAATATGTGTTCTAGCTTGTAATTTTATCACAAAAAACCCAAGAACATTAAGTTTCTCTCTTTTGCTTAATGCATATCTTGATGCCATGTCTGTTCATCACTTGCCAGATCTTCAGACATGTGTATGAATACATCAGCATATCATTAAACACAGGTAGAAAGAAGAAAGAGGTCTGCTTTGTCTCTGGAGATAAAGTACGACTTTCATTTCAGCTTCCATTAAAACTGTTTTACTTTGTAATGGTATTAATTGGTCAGATTGGAATCTACTGAAGGAACTGCAACTTGTAAAACTTTCTCACTTTGACTTTCCTTCTAACATTTGTGGTCTGTCCTGGCTTTTTCTCCATAGGCAGCAGACATGTTAGATACGACAGTTCCTTTTATGCAGACTGCATTGCAATCACTCACATTTTACCATCTCAAAGCCTGGTGTACCAACCACTTAAATATAATATGTACCATTATAACCTTAATTTGATACTATGTTAATCTATTTGAAGGTTAGATTGTGTCTGTGGAGATTTAAATCAACAGATTCTACCCTCCCGTCAGTACGAATTAAGGCACATTTGATGAATTTACTAAAATTTTATGGGTACAAAAGAGAGGTACAATACTTATTAATAGCTCCCTCATTTGAACAAAAAAAAAAAAAAACAACATATTTTTGATATTGTTATTTCTGACACTTGGTAAAAGCCTCTTCTGATGAGCAAAAAAGCTGAAGATTTTATGTTACCTAAAAACTGTACAGATCAAGATGCTAGTGACAAAATCTAAACAAACTGAGGCTTAACCCTCTAAATCACTTCTTTATTGAGTATGACTACACATGATTTTTCAGTCCAATATGAGGTAGCAGTACTTTATATTCCAGCTCACAGGGACTCAAATGGGTTCTGAAGATAAACCAATTCTCAGCAGAACCTACATAGCCATAGCAAGCATCATAACAAAATTGACTCTACATATTATGCCAAAAAACTGGCATCTGGATCTTTTGGGCAAGGCTTGCTTCCACCTACTCAAAACAGTGACCTTGGTTTTACTTGTTGTCTATTACCGTGTTTTGTTGTGACTTCCATAAAGTTCCTCAGCAAACATCGTCTATAACAGTCTGCATCATCTAATCTGTGACAGTCCATGCTGGCTGCAGTCAAGATGAAGAAATAAAACTGTGCTAGCTCCTATTCTTAGTGGTTGCAAACTTCAGTTTGTTGAAATTTTCTTCACCACAATTTTATCTGATTTTATTTTTTATTATTATTACTATTAAATTTCATAAGTTTGAATGCTTCTGATAGTAAATTTAAGATAAAAAACACCCTTTCTCTTAACTTGTAAAACTACTTTAGTCATTTTAGTGAAAAATTTCAACATTCCCATGCCTGAAACTGGGCAGAGAGATTTGAGGCAGATCTTTATCATTCACCACAGAAATCCATTCCTACTTGATCTAGGCTAACTCTTTCATTCACTGAAGATGGTAAATACTTAGTAAAAACATACTTCTGTCAGACAAATTCTCATGTAATCTAAATTTAGAGTCAGTTAGTCTATGCTGAACATTTTCTATCATGGTTTTCCTTTCTGCAGAGTTATAGATATTAGGGAATTTTGCATTTCATATACATACACTTCCCATATGAATGTAGCAGCCACCTGGCAGATTGGAGTCAGAAAAAAACAAGCAGGTATTCTTCAAGGATTTAGCATGAGAGTACAGAAAAACTTGAGGGAATGAGAAAGAATGGAAACTTTTGAAGCAATTGGCTCTTACAACTCACTAAGCCTGAGGATGCAGAGGAAATTTTGTTTAGGCCAATGAATTTGAGTGTATTTAAGCTTACTTTTAGGAAAAACAAGATCCAATGTTTGTCAGATTTCATTAGTAGAAACTGTCCAAAACTCAGAATTTTCTTGAAATCTTATGCCATCATTCAAAATGCCTGTCATAAGTCCCCTTTAGCTGTACAATCTTGCATCACACCATATTCAAGAATAAGGACTGAACTGCAGTAGTTTGGGCTTTTTTGAATTATGACTATTGGTGCAACTGAAACAGCTTTTTTTGCACATTTTCTGCATGTAATCACTTTTGTTATTTCATCTAACAGTTACTCATATTTCATTTGTACCTCTGCAGAGATGTGAGCTACTACGTACTAAGCACTTTATACTCATAATGAAAAAGTACAATAACAGCATATTCCTTAACTAAACAAGGTTGCACTCAAAATGTATGGCAACAGACAATGGATTGAAAAACAAATAGGGAGCATGACATGGAGCATAAAATGACAATGAAGTGATTATGATAAAATAACTATTGTGGAAGGACCTGGAACAGAAAACCTGAATTGTGTTCATTTTTTTTTAAAACTGACGGGCATCATTTCAGCACACTACTACTATAATATATTTTGGCTATGAGTACACTTGGTGTTTCATGATGTTTTGGCTAACACCAGATAGGAGACAATTAATTATATTGTGTAATGAAACAATCCAGTAAATAATATATATATGATAACGTATGAACTGTCATCCAATGCAAAGAAATACTCTGATAAATCTTCTGCCCTGAAGTAAACTAAATTCAGCACTGCATTACTCCTCTTTTTTCATGATCTATGGATCTGTGACTGTTTCTCACTACTGTTAATGGATTTTTTTAATACTAAACAATTTTTCTTTCCAAGTGGTATGATCAGAGGGAAGAAAAAAGAAATAATATATTGAAGAAGAGGAAAGTAATGTTGGAGCAGATAATTTAAATTTAGATTCTAAGGTAATCTGATATACCAAAAAACAGTGATTATGGTGAAGAAAAGAATGAGACAAAGATTTAAGGCAAAGGTAGTTTTAGGTGAAGTTAGAGTTTATTTTCGTACTTGTTATGAAAATAGATGTTAGAAAATATGTCCTTCCTGACTTTAGGAGCTGATTTCATATTTCAGCTGAGAATCACCTTTGCATGTAATACCATAAAGTTACTGGTTCGTAGTAACATCTGTGTCTTCATACTCTAATGTGTTTCAAAAGATGTCTTAAGAGTGTAGCCTTGGAAGTATGGAAAACAAAAAAAACCCAACCAACCAACCAACCAACCAGCTAACCAACTAACCAAAACAAAAACATCAGAAAGGAATGCTTACTCTAGCCATAAATCCAAGAAACAGATTGGATGATATTTTCAAAAATTGAAAGCAATCTCACAGGACACAACATAATGGAAGTATGACTCTGTGCTGTATGTGCTTCTTCATTGCTCACCTGCAGGAAACAGTATTTCATCCAAAAACCTTTAGTGAAACCTGTAGTGTTGTAGTTTGGGGAAAATACAAGGACAGTGTCCTATCTGAAAAGCCATGTTTACTAAAATGTTTTGCTTCTCTACAATTAACTGAATTGTTCAGTAGCCCAGGTTTAAAGGGGGAGATAGTTGACTTATAAGTTGGTGCAAGGAACAAGCCCTTAAAAAACAGGAAGTATGACTTTGAACCTACAAGCTCAGAAAAGGGAATTCAGAGGCTGACCTGACCATCAGGTTGTGGTTTTATCACCTCATAAGTCTTAAAAGAAACTACAAATACTTCTCCTTTCTTTACATACTCACAAATGATGAAATCATTACTTCAAATCCTGTAACAGCAAGAGATTTCTAGAGCTTAATGTCTTCTGCTGAGGAAAGCTGGGAAATGTTCAGTTTAAGCGATATACTTAAGGTTTTGTGTGGGTGAGCTGGTAAGGATACAACCCCAAACAGCATGTTTTTTTGAAAATCTATGCATTTATATATCCTTATTTAAAACTTTGTTATTTATGAAGGAAAAACTGCTATTATTATTATTAATTTCTATTTCATGCAATTCTTATTTACTTTATCATGTTAACCTGTTGCTAGTGTACACAGTCTTCCACACTGAAGTATATTCACAAGTGAGGGACTCTGACAAGGGCTTATTTGCAGTCAGAGGTTTAAATAAGTTTTTTAGTTAACTAACGTGTAACCAAGTGTTAAATTTTAAAGAAAATTCTCCTTAGCTAGTAGGATTATATAAAACCCAAAATCTAGAAAGCATTGATTATAAAACTGATACAAATGGTAGTGCTGCTGTGCTTAAGTTAAACATGTGTGTAAGCACTTTGACAGATTGGGTTCTAATCAAGAAAACAGTGAAAAGCACCATCTGTTCAGTGACATTTCACGAGACAGGGAAAAAATTCTGAAGTCTAATCTTTGGTGCAGATGAAACAGAGATCTGTCCAGAGCAAGAAGGTATCACAAAATTAATTTACCAACAGAAACAAGCAATTCCTCCATAGTCTCAGTCTCTTCAGCTTTCTCACATTAATTTTGCAGATTATAAGAAAAATAAGTTATAATGTATCCCTGCTGCAGGCATGAAACTCAGTGAGGATGAGAAAGAAGTGCAATTTTATTTTTCCCATTCTGTAGTAATCGTGGTGAAGGAAATCAAATACCTTATTTTATGTCTAATTTACGAGAGCCAGCTCCAATCATTATTACTTTGTCTACAGTGAGAATGACATCACTGCAAGTTGCTGCTTTTTCTGACTAGTCAACCTTGTTTCTGAGAAACATCCATCCCCCATGCAATCAGGTCTTCTTAGGGATGAAAACTACCTCACAAATGAAATGATTGAAAGTTGAAAAAACCTAGGTATGCGTCCACATGCTGTCAGATATTGTTGTGGAGCAAAATTAAATAAATAAAACTACCAGATTGGATTGATGAATTGTATTAAAAACACCAATGCTTGAAACGGAGAAATGAATATGAGATCTGCTCCCACTCTCACCATGCACTAAAAAGGAAAGAGCAAACAATAAGTATTATTCAGTAGTCACATGAAAAATATGCCAAGTCAATAAAGACTGATCAACAAGCTCAGGTTCAAAATCCTCCTTTGTTGGTTAGCCTCTGGCCCAAACACTTTTTGTTTCTGCAAAAGTAAAAAGTTTCAGCAGCCACAGAGCAGAAACATACCAGCTGGAACTTGGCAGACAGTTAATTCCTGTGACTCACTGTGTCTGGCACCGGGTGTCAAATGTGGAGGGGAAAAAAAAAGAAAAGGGTGTTTTTTCTGGCATTTCCAACCAACCAGGCTCGCTCATAAGCCTTGTGTCATTCAAGACGTCAGCATAACATATCGCTAATATAATGAAATATGCACTGAAGTATACAAATCTTTATGACATATTATTCCTTACCTTAATGTACTGAATACCATGCTATCAGCTAGGGTAATTTTTCTGTTTCTATATATGCTTGATCGTCAAAGAAATAGCTGTACTTAGCAGATCAGCTGGCATAATTGAGATCCAGAGTTAATGATATTAATAAGATGAATGGGAGAATTCACACCTTGCAGTGTCTGCTTCTGACTGTCTTCTTGCTCAGGCAAATACTGATGAGTCTTTTTCCTATTCATAATGCAAAGATTGTTTTCACCACTATGACTTCAGTGGTTATGAGCTGGGAAAGCCTTGCTGAAAACAGTGATGGTAGGATTTACAATACTGAGTGATTTGTTGTTAGTTTTAAATGAAAGATCAAATTTTGAAATACAGAACATCTGGTGTCATAAAAGAAAGACTCATCTTTCCCTATCTCTTTCAAAATATAAAGTATCTCTGCTGAACCCCAGCTGAGGATCCCCTCAAACCATTAGTACTATACTTGCTTCATTACATTTGTCCACCTAATGAGCAATATTAATCTGGAAATTGAACAGCTGATATGAAAATAATCCACACAGCAACTTCATTTGCTAGGATATCACTGAACCTTCACAAATTATACAGCCACAGCTAGCTCATCCACAACTAGGCAGAAAGAAGGGAAATGATCATGGTTAAAATGTCTTTGCAGGATGTACCTCACCTGCAATTATTACAGCAGATCTCTAGCAGTTATAAGCTAGCAAAATGCCTAAATTCAGTGGAGCTTTATCCCTATTGACTCTGCTATTACAGATTTGTTACACTAGACTGGCGGAACAGAGTGTCAGGATAAGATCACTTAAGGCTAATTATTTTGCGGCAGCACTGATTTAATGGTTCCCAGTTTCCCACATTTTTCACCCTCTGCTGCTGAGACTGGATTTCAGGAGTTTGGAGTGGGAACGTTCGCAGCAGCTTCCCACACCCAGAAGGGTTTTGGCTGGTGTGCCAGCCCTCAGAAGCCAATTTATACAGAAGCAAATGTGTTACTGTCTTAAACTGTGTGGAGGCCCTGGCTCAGCACAAGATGGTCTCTCTGTAATTGAACTGTGCACTCCTGAACAACAACCTCATGTCCCTGTCTTGCCCACTTCAGCTAAAGAGGTCAAATAGTTTCTCCATCATTGCTTAGAGAACTGCCATTAGACTTGCTAACAAGCTAAGTGTCAAGAATATTTGAATAGAGTGTCTAACTCATCAGATATCTGTCAGTAATAAATGTGTGACTAAGTCAAATGAAATTGAAAATAAAAAGTTTTTTAAAATATCAACTATTTGCTAACTTGACCAGCATCATTATATCTGGTCTGTTGTAAGCCTCCACTGGTTTAAAAAATGTTGCAATGCATACGTATCCCAAAGAAAGACATTTAATAATATATTAATAATATTTTTCCCCATCTAGATGCCTCTAAACCAATAGAGGAGGGGAGAACTTTGGATACCACCCTTTGATACTTCTGGTTTTCTAAATCGCAGACATAAAATAAATTATTCTAAGATTTTAGCAGATAATTTGCAGTCACATGCTTAGATTTGAGAAAGATTAATCTGTCTTCATTTTGTAAAGTTACTGTGTTTTCCCTGCATTTGTTTACCCCTCTGACCCAAATATCTCAAATACACAATCTCAGAATAACCCCATAGTATGTACTATAATGGCAAAATACCTTTTTTGTTATTATTACTTACTACAGCAGTAGTTACTTAGTGACAATTTTGTCCTCACCATAACAAAATTAAACTTGCTCATGTGCGTATGTTTTTGCTATAGCTTCCAAAAAGTAGCAGTATCCTTACATAAAGTTAGTGACCCCATGCAGCATATTATCATCTTATTCTTACATAATGATTCAATCTCAGTCAAGAGTTTGAGCTACTGTCTATAACAATTCCACATTTTGAAGTTTTATGGATAAGTTAAAGCTTTCATATGTGACATTGGGAATGAAATATCTTCATCTTTTAAGAAGTCATGAAGTGCTAGTAACTTTCAAATTGTTAGAGCTAAAATTGACATAGCTACTAAGTGTGTTATATCATCAGTCAAATAGGAAAAAATGCAGGTTTTTTACTACTTTTACTCCTATATAAAGGGGTTATAAAATCAATTATGTTAGTTATGTGCATTAAAATCACACTAGTCATCAACACATGTCTACATATTTCAAAAAATAAGACATTTTTCCTTTCATTTTGATAGTAGAATGCAAAAAACTTTGATTTACACAAAAGGTGCAAGAACAGTCCTTCACTCAGGATAGAACTTCTGTGAGTTGAGAGTTTATCTCCCTCAAAAGGATGAAGAAGGGATGGGAATGCCACCACAGGATACTCTGCACCAAGTTACAGCAGAGGTCAGTCACACCTGGCACCCTACATATATGGGTGTACGGACCCTTTCCTTTCCCTGCAGTTTCCATTATGAGGAAACCAGAAGGGAATATTGCAGGCTACAGTCTTTTAGAAATATGTTGTACAGTCCTTCTCCCCCTCAAAATCCGTACCAATGGCTTTGCCCTATTTAACAAGATGCCAAAAGTACATCAATGTAGGGAGTTTTGCCCAGACAGCATGGACTGGGCATTAATGGGTGACAAGAGTGATAGAGCTCACAGAATAACTTTTAATATTCTGGAAATATGTGAATTACAGCTTGCTTTATAGTAATTCTTGTCAGTCTGCCTTTGGCTGTTTATGAAAATATTCACAAATCCTTCAGGTCTTATGAACTATGTCATAAACTATTATCTCTCAGCCTACATTAAAGTACAATGTTCTTTATTTACCATTCATCTCCAGATTAAAATACTATAATCATCTAGTCCTGGGCTACAAACAGTGTTACATGAGGTAGCAAATTTGCAGTTAGCAGTTCAAGACAGCATATGTTTGAAATGTGCAATTTAAGGACAATTTATAATGTTGAAATGCAATGTGTACTCCATAGTGCTAAATAGATGTAGATTAAATAGATCCAAAATAGTTTATTAATTACTTTTCATATCTAGCAGCATTACCAAAATTGCTATTTTAAAGCTATGAATGATATTATACATAGTTCATATTAATATCTTAAAGCGCAAGCTGGGTGCCCTAAGTAGATACGCTGGCATCAGTTCCCAAAATGACGCAAGGATTCACCCTGAGAAACACTGCTGGGAATGAGAAATGGAATAGGCATAAGTGTCTGTGAACTGCAACCGGGGTAAGGGACAAGCAATTCTGGGATGTCTCCAGGCATGGAGCATGTACAAGAAAAGCAGGGGATATCTGCATCCACCAGAAGTGGTGGCATTGGCTCTCAGTCCAGCCAAAGCCTCTGAGCTGGTGGCAGTGTCACCCTGGGTGAACTGCCAGTAGGAATATAATGATGGGGAGGAATTGCTTGCAGGGGAACAACCCCCCATCTTCAACCTTGGGATGAGCACCAGACAGACCTGCCTTGTCCATAATGAACACCAGGAAGAGCCCACCTTATGCATGTCCTCTGAAACAATCATTAGTAATTAATTACTTAAATAACTGAAGCTATTTAAGAGGTTGCTCAGAGTCCCAATTTTTATGAAGTAACACTGCTGCAGTATTTTAGAATTTATTTATTTATTTTGTTTCTTCACAGAAGAAATTGCTGCAATGTACTTACCAAATGGAAATGACTGTCAGGAATTCAGGATTTATGTCTGGCTCCTTTGTTAATGTTGTGATATGAAAATGACATACATACCCAAATTTCAAATACCCTATGTATTTTGGGCTTGTTTAGATTTTCTGTTCGGAAATGTAGAAAATAAATATCCTACAGTTTAAATAATGAATCTTTTCTTCTTCAAAGTTTATAATGCTTCTTTTTTTCTTCCTTAAATTCAGTTTGAATTGTACGTGGAAAAAAAAAATTCTCTTCATACAGAAAATCCTGAAATTTGATTAACAAATAGTTATATACACATTTCATGTAAATCTTTTTATATTTGAATAAGATAATGCTTAAGTCATGTTGCTTCCAAAACTAAGATGACAATCTCTGTAGCTAATTGCTTCCTTCCTTTTTATTTTTTCCTCTTTAAGAACTCAATTTGCATTTATAACTTATTGGTGTATTATTTAGTTCCTTAACCCTTTACACAAACTGACTCCCTCATTACATACATTCTTTTGTTCTTAAACTACCTGTACGAATTGTATAGTTCCTCATCTTAATTGAAGTTATCTATGCCCAGTTCACACTCTAGTTCAGAATTCAAGCAAATGGTGCAGGTTTCAGTAAGTGGTAAGGAAAGGTTAGAGATAGCAAAACCTCTGCTTCCCCTAAAGCCCAGAAACTACAGTGCTGCTTTCGGACCTTCAGAGTGTCAAGAGCAAGTAAACAAGTAGCTATCATGAGGTTAAATATCCCCACAGGGGTCCTGAGAAGGGTTTGCATAATATGCTTTGAGAAAATATGGTATAAAGGATGCTGATACTGATATTTAGGTATATAATATTAATATAACATAAGAAAGAAGTTACAATTCCTGCTTCTCTTATATGCCTCTTTTGACCTTTGTTCCTCAGCTAAACCACAAGCTTGAATACTATTGCTCATGACTGAGGTCTGACCGACTGTTTATGAAGAAACGGGAGTGTGTTATCATGCAGTATAAGTTCCCTAGTACACGAGAAAACTAATATTTTCCTTTTTTGTTTTTCATAAAACTCACAAATGTCCCACAAGGAGCAGCAAGAACACAGGGTCATATGCACAAGCTTTAAGTACCCTTGAATTTTTTTAAGTTTTCTAACTGTAGGAAGCATTGACTATGAAACAATTTTAGCATAAAATAAATACGAATAAGCTATTAGAATTATTGGTACAAATTAAGTATCTTATCAAGAAGAGATTTTAGTGAATGGTATTACAAAGCTGTTAATCCTCAACCATGTCACCAGAAATCAATATTTTTAAATTAACACTATATACTAACCTATTGAATTTATATTAATTGTGTAGGGAAAAATAATTGTAATAAAAAGACGTACTTTCATACACATAGATATATATTTATAGATGGGTATCTATTTGTATATGGATATATATATCTGTATAAAATGGATGTAGGTGTGGGTATAAAATGAAACACAAAACCAGAGAAGCTTTCTGAAACATACAAAGTTTAATATTGTATTTCTTGTAAATATTCACCACTGTTTAGAACTAATTTACTTTCTTCTTTTCCTCCTTTCTTAAAGAGATATACAATAAGTGACACTGTTCTTCCTGAAATCTGGACAAGCTCTTTCAAAATTACCCCTTGAACTTTTGCATGAGTTTCCAGACATCTCAGTGAGATAAGGACGGAATTCTAGACATAGTTAAAAAACATCACCATCCCTTTTATCAGTTGTTTAAGGTTTCATCTTAAGAATAACAACTTTTTTTGATCATTGAGTATATTAAGATAAAGAATTAATTGAACATGAAACAAATAAAATTTTTACCTTGGTGTAGTTTACCACAGATCTGGAATCTTTATTTTCCTATGGATCTTTTCAAACAGGTAATTGTACATCTATCATAGACTAGACTAGTAAAAATACATTACCTTCATAATGAAATATAATTCATTTGAAAAAGCTTGAGCCAGTTCATGTTTAGCTTGTTACAGGGTATAAAAAGCTCAGATTTCTGCAGATATATTCCTTAAATAATGATCTTCTCTTGTCATTTTTACAGCCCTAGTAAATTCTAGCCTTTAGCCCTAGTGCTAAGGGCTAGAATTATTGGCTAATTTTACATTTGCTCAGATATATACACGTTCCAGAGAAAATTTTGTTAAAGGTAACCAAGGAAATTTCACACAATAAAGTGCCTTTTCAAAATAATACCCAAATTGCCTCAGCAATTCTACCCTGACATTTAAGTTAAGGCACGATTAAATGCGTCACAGCCCTTTTACCAAATGAAGTAAAAATCATGTAGGAGCTGGATGGGATGTTAGTAGTTTACAGCGTTCTAGAGTCTCTGCTGACACAAATATGGAGAGTAAAGCAATTTAATATTCATGCAAAGCCTTGTCTTAACAGAGTCACAGAATCATAGAATGGTTTGGTTGGAAGTGACCCTAAAGATCACCTAGTTCCAACCCCCTGCCATGGGCAGGGACACTTTCAACTAAATCAGGTTAATAGATTGGTCTTTTAGAGCATTGTGAAAATACATCCTGAAAAACAGCAGTTTTTACCAAATATGAGCAAGATGAAACTGCAAGATGTCAGGGACCAGCGAGGGCAAGCTACGTGGTGAAGGAGGGCAAGGCCAGCATCACAGCAAGGGTGACAGTGTTTTTTTGGTAACATACAATGTTGTCAGACAAGAAACAATAAGGAGGACAATTTTTCCTTTGAGTGGTCACTCTACTTCCTTCATTAACAGTCTCGGACTTTATAGCTTTCCTGCCATTTCTATATATAATATATATTATATGCATACATATATATTATATATATAAATATATAGTGTATATATATTATATATATAAATATATACTACACATATAATATTTCCTTAATTAATACTCCCAGAATTTGTAGATTTCCTGCCATTTTGTAATATATATATATTAAATATATGATATATATTAAATATATATAATACCTCTTAAATTAACATTTCTGGGATTTTTAGGTTTCCTGAAATTTTTATATATGTATAAAATGCATTTTCCAGGAGGAGATGGGTCTGCCAGGTGGCAGTCACCACTTCTCTGCCTCAAACTGGGATCCAGGACTGGAAAGCCCTACGTGCCTGTCCCTGTCCCTTGAACAAGTTAGTTCTTTTAAAAAGTCCTTCACACTACAGAAATAGTCTTCAAAAGTAAGTTCAAAGAACTTGATACACAAGAGAACTTAAAAAATGCCTCTGACTGCAGAGTAATATAGCGCTATCTCAGCTACTTTTAAATTATCTATCTGACTTAGGCATAAGTAGTAGTAGCTATGGTTCAACAGAGCTTGGTATTATGCTACAGTAATTATTCCTAATAAGAATTAGATGCATGCATTTTCACACATCAGGAAAATATTATCCCAATATTTTCAGTTTTCACATATGTTTTTGTAGGTAAAAATAAATACCATTAAGTTAATTTATACATATAGTCTGATTTCCCTTGCTGCCTTGCTTACTGAATATTTTTTCCCAAAAACTACTAGAACTAGATTCAGGAAATCATATTTCACTGCTATAAAATAAAAAGTTCAGTGGAAAGAAATTAAATTGCTGATCAACATACCTGTAAATAAGAATGAGTAGCAAACACAAAAGACTTGCAAATTATATAAAATTATATGGCAGGAAGTATAGTCTTGATCCTCACAGCTCTGGAATAACAACTACCTCTGTCTTTCCCATAGTATCTCAGTATCATTGTTCTCTCTAATCTCTGTTTTGTGAGGCTTAGGATTTTCATTCCATTTCTTTTAGTATATGACAAGCGTCAAGGTGAATGCCAGACTACCAGAAATTTGGTCCACGGAGGGTTTTCATTCTAGGTGTCTGGCAATATCTGACTGATTTAGAATTGAACAGCACAGCGTAGGATGTGTTACAAATTAATATATAGCCACATCTAAAATTACACAGGACATATGTATTGAGGTGCATTTTCAAGTGATACCATTAGAAATTGCCATGATTGCCTTTCAGAAAGGATTCCTACATGTGGTTGTGTGTTTTGTTTGTCTGTAGGGATTAGAAACCATTGTTCGACAAAAGGCTTAAATGTTGCAACTGCTTTATTGATTCTGTCACTTTTACCAAACCTAAGAATGTGTCACTCCATCACTTGGCCTCAGTGTGGTGGAACTTGGAACCTCGAGGCACTTCCCAACTGTAGATGCGTACCCAGATTTCATGGTGGGATCTGGGTGTCCACCTGCTCAAAGCAGGAAACCTCTGCAGAAGTAAGAAGTTCACTGGGGCATGCCCACTGCTCTGGATGACATGGACACTGGAAGGTATTTATTTGGCATGTTTTAAATATGCAATTTCACAGAATGTTTACAAAAACATATGGCACAGTGAAATTGCATTCACGTCAATGAAATTGAAGCTAAAAGCAGATGAGTAGAAAAGGTACAGTGTGGAACAGGTTCGACCTGAATCCAACTCATGCTTAGCTTGTTAACTTCTATGAAAATAGCTTTAAAGCTGCTTTTAGTGATGATTTTGTCAGTCACAATGAGAAAGCTGAAAATCCACTTTCTGCACTGGGGAAGAAGCAGAAGCAAAACAACTGTAATGTCAACTAAAAAAAAAAATCTCTGTGGAGTTACTGGCTTTTTAAAAACATGTGCTAAATAACATTAAAGGAGTATCTCTGCAAGTATATCTCCATAAACTCTTAAGGTTTATGGACACTTACAGGTTTATGTGGCACTCTAGATGACCTAGATGGCAACTGAAAAGTGGAAAACTAACATGGACTGCAACAAGGAAGGAATTTTATTTTTTTATAAAAACTCTTGCAGACAGAAAACTGGGCTGAAGAGTATATAATTGGAAGTATTTTTAGAGTAAAGTGCTGCAGGGACTGGAAATGCCCCACACTAGAGATAAGTTCAGCAGAAATATGTGTATAAAATGACCAAAGAAACACACCTAGAAAATTTTGTGAAACATTTCAGATATTTTGAGATAAAATTCAAAATCTCTCAAGATGATAAGTATTGCTTGGGGATTTTTGTTTCTCTCTTAAAATAGCCTAATTTGCAAAGGACTTGGACTTCTAAGTAAAATGGCCAGGTTTTGGAAGGGTGTAGAAGTGTCTGGAGTACTAAGCAATCTGAAAATATCTAGATAGGAGACTCCCAGGTTCCAGATTTACAGCATCTTTGTGCTGTGAAAGAAACAATATATATGCTTGATATTATTAAAAATATTTATTCATGTGTTTCCAACTAATACTTAAAACTTACGATGTGCGTGCAAGAAAATATACTCAGAGTTATATATACTGGACAATCCTGAGATACAAATAGCTATGCACAGAACCTTAAAACATTGCAATGACTCCCTACACTGCCAGAAATTCCCCTTCCTATTTTCTTCAGAGGTCTTCTGTTTGTAGTGTTCAACTACTACACTTTAAATGTTTCTGTTTTTAAGCTTAACTTGACTGTGATATCTTCTTTTTGGTTACCCCTACTGTGTTTTTGTAGCAATATTTTTTCTACTCTTTCCTTTATGCTGCAATGTATTACATTTCTTCTTTTTTATATGACAATAATAATTCTCTACTTCCCAAGGGTATTTTGAGGCTAAATTCATTAATATGTATGAGGGCATTCAAACTATAGTGATAAGCATCACAGAGGCTGTGTGTATGCGTGTGTGTATATATCTCTACAGAAGCACACATCTACACACATATATTTAAAGTCGGTGTATTTATTGCTAACTGGTATATATAACTATGACATGAATATATAAATACTTTGCGTTTCCTCTGCATTGTTTTCTCCCACTGCTTGATTAAGGAGATATGTCTGTTAGTCTGTTGACTGTACTAAGTTCATTACTGTTATTAATAGGCTGCATTGCTTAAGGGTATGTCTATGCAGAAATGCGAGAGCACTCCATAGTGTGGCTCATAGTCTTGATTCCCAAGTATTTCCACTGGCACCAGGGCTAGAACTCATCACAGCTCTTCTCCAGCCTGCAAATAATCCACCCAGTTTCTGGTTTTGTTTTGTTTTGTTTTGTTTTGTTTTTCCATATTCACAAAGATATGAGATGCCAGTGCACTTCTAGGACTTGTTTCAGCACAGGAAGCAAGGGACAGTTTAATAGACCAAGGGCTCGGGGCTCTGGAGCCCATAATTTTTTATGTAGCCTATATGTCTCAGAAGAGTTTGGACTTTGTTTTCCTAAGCATTATACAACTACAGAGGTCACAAGACATTCACAGTCTAAGTGGAAGGCACAAATTGTGAAACATGTCAGAAGTTATACTTTCTCCTTCATGGACCTGACTCTCCAGGTTTTTGACAGTAAAATTCTTTAGATATTAACTTTATATATTCACTGTATTTTAGCTACAACTTCCTACTGTTTAGACTTTCAGGTATGGCCCAAGATATAGTGGGCGTCAAGGGCATGGTTTAGCCCTGTGTTTGAGCTGAAGTGTATGCCTGTGCTTGCAGAGGTCTCTACCTGCCTGAAGTTCAGACGCCTGGGGCACTGTTGATTGTCGCATCTGCCTGAAGCCACTACGTGGCTGATACCATCCAGGCAAGAAGATCTTGGAGTTCAGGCCAACTTGGACCACATATCTTCTCGGTGTTCTAGACCTGACTTAAATACTGATTTCTAGCCCAGAGCTGCAGAAATCTTGAGTAAGCTGAGCAGAGAAGCACTTAGTGATATCTAGGTCTTGTTCGGATTTGCATGACAGAGATCCTCAGCTCACCATGGTTGCGTCCAGGAGGTGGGACAGGGATTTCCCATAAATCCAATGTTGTTTTCTCAGTGCTCTCACTGGTTGTGAAACTGGCTTCAGATTTTTAATTCCTCAGACAGACAGAAGAACACTTTTGCAGGTATCTGCCCATTTCTGACATAGCTTTGTGGTTGTCCTTGCAGAAACAGAGCCTTAGGAGTCTGAATTACAGCCTAGTTAAACAAACTTATTCTTTATATCTGTACCTACACATCTCACCCTTGTTTCCTCCACGTAGCTTAGTGTATGTGTAAATTTAGAATTTTGACACTTGTTTAGAACTTTAATAGAGAATAATTGTAAAGCTACGTTTTGAACAGAGAACTATGCACATTTTAATCCTTGCTTCATAGCACTATAATTTATTATAATGGTGGAAAAGAACAGTCTGTATGATAACATTACCAAGAATATTTTAATTGCATGTCAGAAATGTACCATTTGCTTTCAATCATCTGAAAAGTAATGCACTCAGAAATGCTTTGCAAGGTAAGACTCTCTTCTCCAATTATTTTTTTTGAGTATATTTATAAGCTGAGGGCTGTTTATCTACCAACTTGCTTTAAACATTACACATTATACATCTAATACATAAATTCAAGTCGGTACATTAGCTGTCAAATGCAATGAAAACTTTGAATGTGAGATTTTTATACTAAAAATCTGTATTATCATAAAAAGTAGTCTATTAATAAATAATTCAAAGGGCCAGATGGACCACATTGATTTTAGTGGCTCACCTGAGGATCCAGAGTCTAATCTAAATTTCCGCCCAAGCAAGAAGCAAGTCAGTTGACACATAAAACCTGGTGATGCTGTGCACCTCTTGAAGTTTTGCAGTGACCTTTATGAATGAACAAAGATCAGAGAAGCTGCTGGGAGAGCATCTGTGCTTTCTAGAGAAAGATTTTCATGACAGTGTATATGAAACCATATTAAAGCTGAGGACCAGAGAATCCATCCAGTGACAGCACAAAAATAGATTAATTTCCGTTTCTGATCTTAGTGCTTTTTCAGTTGCTGACTCATTAGCAGTTGAAAATATCTCACTCTATTACATTCTTTGTAAGTGAACTAGATATCCGTATCTCTAACTAGAGTCATAGCAGAAACGCCACGAGAAGAAAGCCTACTTTTGCATAAGCAGTGTCTCCTGAAAAGAATCTGAAGCTTTGGTGAGGTTCTTTTATTTGAGATCTCTGGAGACCATTATTTGTGCTTCTAGAAACTTTATGCAGCAAAATTGTTCTCAAGCTCTAACCTAGTTTTTTCATACACATCCTACTATGTGTTATTTAAAACAAGAAGACGCTTTTATTTTCTGAAAAAATGTACTAACCTGAGAAGGCAGAAAATTATAAATGATGGCAGTTATAAAATAAAGGCACAGTATTTCATATGACTAAATTCTCAAAGTGAAAAATTTAAGCAAATGTGACCATAAGCAACTTAGTTACATGGTTAAACCTTTAGGGATTTTCCAAGTAGCGTCACCAAACAATGACCATCACTGTCATTGAACAACACACACCTGAAGTAACCCTTGCCCCTGCAGTGACTATAGCACAGAAATCTGGAAAAGAGGATCAGGCAAATTAAACATTGGAAGAATGAACTGTTGTTCACAACAAGTGTCCAGAGCACTGAGCCTGGTCTCAAAGTCCAGCAGTCAACCATATCACAGGTTTTATTCTTCAATTTACCAAGCTGCAACTTAAAGCTAGGTAGGGTTTTTGTAACATTTTGTCTATATGGGGGATCCTGAAATGTAGGATCACATTTATTGTTTTCACATATTGGGGTCAGCTAGAATTCACAGATTTTGTTCTGTTCCTAATAATCCTTCATTCCATGGGGAAAAAATCCTTTGTTAACCTCCAAGTGCAAGATTTATATAAGCATTTTACTTTCTATTACTAAATGTCATCCCATTTTATTTCTCTCTTTCCAAAAGCATTCAATTCTTCCTGTATAATTTTGTAATCCGTCCTGCATGAACAGTTCTTCCCAATTTTGTGCCACTACACAGTTTAGCTATAAAAACTCCAGTTTCTGTGCCAAAGTCTAAATGAAAAGGTAAATGATGTCCAATAGTTAGAGTCCTTGTAAAATTTACTATGACGTCCTTCAGACACGCTCTGCTTTCAACACACTCAGTTGCCAACTCAACCTTAATTTCTTCCCTAATTCACAATTCTTGTACTAACAGTTTTTTTACTCATATTCTCTATTTCAACAAGTAATTACCCAAGTGGTTTGTAAATATCTCAGAAGCTTAATTTTCTCATAATGGCATAATTCTCTTCAATATTTATTCTCTGCTATTATTGAACTTATTAGATCAAAACTTGGACATTATAAGCAGATTCATACACCCCCAGTGGAAACTTTCTCACAATTCTCCCTTAAAGAGTTTTGACCCAAAATATTAAGGTCTCTATTACATTTGCTTAACTTATCCATGTGTAATATATATGATCATCTTTACCTGGATTTGTTATACATATATTTCAATATTATATATATATTTCAAAACTAATTGACATTTTAATACTTTTCTGTTATCTTTTCTCATACCTTCTACCAGGACCAGAAAACTTTCATTTGTTTTTCCAACCTTACACAAATATCCCATTTGTTTCTCTGGTTTCACATGGTCCATTAGGTTGATTAGCCCCTTAGGTCTCTTAGCTATTTACTTGCCCTCTGCTCTCATCAATATCATCTTTCTCTTTATTGGCCTCTCCTAAGGGTAGAGAGAGGGTTAACAGAAGAGGACTATTGATACCCACCACCTTGCAGTATACTCCGTCTCTTTCTCTCTCGACATGGTGGACCTGACAGCTCCCAGAGCAGCAGTGCAACACGTCTCGAGCTCTGCCTCCAGCTCCATGTCCTCCTCATGTCTCAGTGAGGGAGTCAGGGACATCTGACACTAAGTGTCCAGGGTACTCTTCTTTTCACATGGGGGCTCTTTCTGCCTTAGATTATTCTCAGTGTTATTTCTTTCTGTCCTGGTTTAAGCGACACAGGACTAACTTCTATAATGATTGGGAAAACTGCACTTTTAGAGACTCTAGTGTCTGAATTCATGAAAATATTTACTTCATAGCCAGGTAGGCTATGTGGGATTCAAGGTCTCAGTGTTTTTGAGGCTTTCCAGGTGCAGGGATGAGGAGGAGCAAGGCCTGGGCATTTGACCCAGGATTATTTCATACCATGAACGTCACATTCAATATAAATTAGAAAGTTGGCTGTGTAGTTTCTCTCTTTCTTGATGATGGCAGTCCAGAGAACTCTTTGCCCCGGTGCTGGATGCCTGAGCCCATCTCTTCCTCCCAAAGCTGTAGCACTCGCAATGTCCCACATTTATTGTCCACTGCTGGGAGTGCACAGCTTCTGCTGACATATGGGAGTACAGTCCTTGTATATTTTATATTAGTATCAGGATCAATACTGGTTCTTTGGTATCACTGTTAATTATTTAGTCTTATCCTATTAAATCTTTTTATATTTCAACCCTCGTGTTTCCTTGTTTTCCCTGATTCCCCTTCCTCAGTGGGGAGGGGTCATTGGGTGACAGAATAGTTGTCTAAATGACAATAAATTGTTATATGTTTCTCAAACCATAACACTTTTGCTCATTATATTAATATTAACTTGATATTTTTGTTAGTTTAGGGTAAAAGGTTGTGGAACTGGTCCTACTCAAGCCAATACTTCCCTTCTAGGTCTATGTTTATTTCTTTCATTAGTGCTGTAGGAAAAAAAAAGCAAGATGGGTAAGTGGGCTTCATCTATTGCTCTCACAAGTGCACAAAGTGGACACTTTGTTAAAAAGAACCGAAAAGATAAAACATCAAGATTAAAGAACTGTTATACAAAAAGTTAGTATTGTTCAAAGTGTGAAATTCATCAAAATGACTCCTTTAATAACTGTGAATAATCAGACGTTTGTTCAAATTTGCACAGAAATTCCAAAGCTGTATCTGCTGGAAGACTTGATCTGCTTGTGGGTTTTTTGTTTGTTTGTTTACTCTTAATTTTAGCAGAATTCCTGTTTGGATTTAGAGTTCATCTGCATTCCAGGGTCAAACAGGCACTACCATCTGGAAACACTTCTGTCACTAAAGTGGATATCTGAAATTGGAATTTCAAGTCAAAAATAATAATCTGGTCAGGTTCTATAAGCAGCAAGTTTCTTTTAGGGCTAGATTACCAAGTACAGGATTTTTGCTGCACTTTACATGTCAGCAAGTGACTGTGTTATTTATAAAGAAACTTTGTAGACCTAGAGAAGAAGATTACTGACATTTGGTGTTGTGCTAACCAGACTCTAAACTCCAACTTTTATCTCTGGTTAAAACAAATAAGATGTCTCAAATTCAAATTTTGCATTCTTCACTACACTGGATGACCTTGAAAACTGTGAAAAAAAAATAAAAATTCCATTTCTGTAGAGTTCCAAAGTGTGAGAAATAATGGTGTGTAAGGAAAGAGAAGGCATTTTCCTGATCTTAAAAAAATAAAATTGGTTACCAAATATGTGCCGTCTTTTTAACTCATGTTGAGTAAAGTTCCTTGCTGTTTCTTTTTTTCATTGCTGATTTAAAATTTAGGTTTGGCAAGACAACTTAAGACACCTGCAGCTGGCAGGATCTGGGTGTTGGTCTTTAATGTCTGTCTTAAAAATTTGGATGTTGTTATAGCATCATTTCCAACATGCATGATAAAACAGATCTAGAAAAAAGCATATAATCTCCAGTCTCTTCTTCTCCAGAATATGTTTGCACAAATTCAATGCTGCAAATAAGTTGAACTGACAGAAAGAATTTCAGTCCATACAAATACAAATAGGTTTTCTGAGTAATAAATTTTGATTCTTTATTTTTAAAATTTTGAATTAAACTGTTTTAAATGCATGTGTGTTATTTTTTAAGGATTTTAAAAGTGCTTGAAATCTTGGAAATTAAATAAATGTTTCTTTTCAGGTTGGTCATATCATTTCTGGTTTGATAAAACAACCCAGGATCTTTTCTGTTTATGACTCTATCTGTAATGCAGTTTTTTGGATTTATAGATTATCTAGATTTAGAGAAGAAAATAAACCACTACATTTTAGTTACCTCTGCCCTTATAATTACAGACTGTGGAATATTCCCCTAGAATTTATAGCTTATATGAGGCATGAGTTTCTCCAGAATTCCATGAAGTAGCCCAAAAATTTCAAATATACCACAATTTTTAATAGCACATTTTTCAAGTTCTTTCCCCAAAATCAGAGGTACTAGCTAATACGTTTTTTATTCCTTCACTTTACTTAATATGTAAAGCAATTTCATTTTCTGACTCAGTGCTCTAAAGTTACATAATGGAAACTAAATAAGCTCATTCTTTAACAAGCTCTAATAAGTCCCTCTGCACACAAGCAATGAAAGCTTACCATCTGCAATTTTCTCTATTTAAGCTACAGGTCAGCAGACATTGGTGTTATAAGGGGAAAATAAAAAATAAGTAGAAAAATTTTCTACAAAAAATGGACTCACAATGTCTGCATGCCCTGTTTGCTTTTTAAGGATTGTAACAAACCTTTCCTAAAGTCCAAGGGAGACATAATAAACTAAAGCTTTCATTCTTGTGGTCACATTGCTTATATGACATTAATTCATATTTCTTAAAATTCATGCAAAAATGGGCCCCAGTGCTCCTAAAAAAAAAAAAATAAGAACAAAAAATGCAAGATGGTATTGACTAAATAAGAAATTCACACTTTACAGATGACAGGACAATGTTTTAGTTTAGTATTGAGGGGGAGACTATAAGATAGGGACTTAAACATGTGATGGAATTGGATAGCCTGACTGCAGAATTTTTTGTCAACAGTTGCATAAAAATACGTATTGGAGGGGATAATGTGAATTACTAATACATATCAATAAGTTCCAGTCTACATGAACTGGAACTTAAAAAAGAAAATATTAATATCTCATAGCAGTTCAGTTGAAACATGTCATTCAGTGGAAACAGAAAAACAGTAATACAGAGGAATGTTAAGATATACAGAAAAAACAGAATTGTATGGTTACAACATTAAAAATTGATTGATACTAGTGTGAGAGTAAGTGTAAGTGTGATCAAAAGTCTCCCTGAGCTTGTATCTAGCAGGGGTCAATTTTAGATGCCTATAGAAGATTGTGGAAATAGAGAAAACACTCTTAAATTTTTCTATGTCTCCAAAAATTTTAGTTTCATTGGTAACTGATCCAGAAGTGGAACCTCTGTATCCAGCTGCAGATCTTCTAGGGTTAGAAAAAAAAAGCAGTAAAAATGGTAAGAAAGTTAAAAAGAAAAATACAACAGAGAATTCAAGAGCTGATTAAACAGGAGAACACGAAACGGATCAATATTGATCAATGAAGTATATACAAGTCAGTATGATGCCCATTTTCAAACCAGGAGGATTTTTGTTAGTGTTAGGTTGATGGTTGGACTCGATGATCTGAAAGGTTCCTTCCAACCTAGACAATTCTATGATTCTATGTATGTATGTTGTAGGTATGAAATGGAGAGGTAAAAATTATGTTCAAATACAACAGAAATACTTTAATTATATAAACCCTCATTAACCTGTGTGCAATTCTATGTCATAACTGGGAATGGTACTTTAGGAAATAAGAAAGTATATAGATAATAAAAACTTCAATGAAATATACATGGTAAAACAGTGCAGTTTCTCTTCTAGGCTAACACAAAGTAAGAGTGCTAAAGTTCTAAACTGCATTATATATAAAACAGGATCACCAGGGTCTTACAACATAAGCCAAAATCCTATTAAATTCACACAGGTTCTGCAAGATATGTGATCCAATGCCAATGTGTGGCATAACATTTTTTTACAATTTATTTTAATTAGCTAAATGAAAAGATATTTACATTTTTAACTATGTATAAGAAAGCAAATGGCAATTATTATATATAAATTCCAATTAAATATAGTATACAGGAGTATCTAAGAAATTAATATGATGTAATAAAGCAGGCAATATCAAAATTTATATCAGCAGTTAATTTCTGATTTCCAGTAGATTCTTACAAAAAATTAGTTATTTCCATGCATTTTGAAATCTTGCTATTTTTATTCTCTGTTTTGCTTTAAAGATATAATTTTGCTAATTCTTAGTGCAAACTGATGAAGACATACAGCATATGTCTTTTCTACTTTACATTTTTTCTACAGTACTAATGGATCAACAACAAAACAACATGCAACACGTTTGGGCTAATAATCTGCACAGGAAAATTCCATTTTTGTGGTTGTGACTGTGCATCTCCATGTGTTTGACTGCAATGTATACACCTGTGTGCATATTCCTGATACAGGAGGATGATGTCAAGTATATTCAGAGTCCCTTGGGCTCTCAAATGATCAAAGGATGACTGCTTCCTAATCTTAAGTTTTTGGGACAGTACTATTACCCTCAAAGGCCAAGAAACTGTCAATGTGATGGAAGAAAAAACATAAACCTTCAGAGACATGATTTGAATGAGACACTTAAATTTAGGTGAATATTCTTTTTGCAAATGAAAATTTTCAACTCTTGTATAAAAGATACTATGTCACAGGGAATAAATCTTTTTAGTTAGGGAAAAAGGAACATATCAGAATAAATTTGTACCATTGTAGTGAATGCTTTCAAGAAAGATGCCTCCACTACTTATTAAAAATGCTAGCAGAATAAAACCTGCTTGTAGTGTGGCCTCAGGAAGAGCCTGAAACAAGTTGCATGACTACATTAAATATCTCACCCACTGGAATTTAATCTGAGAGGTTATTCCTGTTTTTACCAACCCATGTTGTACTGCTTTAATTTTGGAGATACACAACTCTCAACAATATTGTTTTGAACAGGCTAAAATGCAAGCTGTTCTATGGTTATGGCATATTTACCCTCCTGGCAAAATGAGATATTAAAAAAGGTAGTATCTTCAGTAGCAAGATTTCGTACTTACTACTCTAGCAGCTTTGTAGGTTTTGGCAAAATTCATAACCAGGTTGAGTCTTAACCATGGCTTGAGTTGATCCGATAAGACACTGAAGAGCCAGGCAGATCTTTGTAGTCATTAATTAAAATAAATATCAATTTACAAACTACCATTGTTTGCCCCATAAGATTCTGCCTACCATGATCTTCTGAACAGCTCCGCACTGCTTATTGACTGTTCAGCATCTTTAGTTAATCTCTCGGTTTATGATGCAAAGACAGATTGTTTCACCTTTAGGCTTGAGGCACATCATCATGAGGGACCTCGCTGACTGATTCACTGAAAAGTGGGGTGGTTTTTTTCACTCTGATTCAAAATGAACCAAAAATACACACCCATTTTCAATGCTGTGTGAGGTTATTCATTGACTACGGTGAAAGTACTAAAGAGCTTTGATTTAGGCAGACATTATACAATGGGACATAAAAAAAGCTGCTACCATGTTCAGTGAAGCCAGTGAAATCCTTATTAGCATCAGAGCTACTCTTTAATGGTTATAACATTCATACTCTAACAGAAGCTTATATTTTTACAAATGTTTATAATTACTGCAAGTCTCCTTATACAGATTTTAAAAATATTAACTGTAAATGCATATGTAATATCTTTCCCACTTTTCTAAAATCTCAAAAATTAACTTATTTTCAGAATAAGTACTAAGTAAATATGGTATTTATTTTGTTCCTTTTCTTTTTCAAATAACAAATAACATTAAAAAAGTATTTTTATATGACTATTATCAATTTAAAGCTGAGGAAATGTAAATATTTCACGTTTTCAATGAGACTGAAACAGGAGTGACTGATAGCTGTGTACCATCAAAAAGGATTCCACAAAATTGAAAAAGAAATGTTTTCTGTGCTATACGTTCTTGGCCATGTGTTCTTGCATGAATAGGATTGCCTATTTGACACCTGATTAGGATCACATGGAAGAAAAGCTGCAGACCCTGTGCTCCACAAGAACCTGAACAGCTGACCTTACCCAAAAAGCTTGGACAACCGCTCTGGCAGAATAAGACAGGAGATGAGGATTTGAATGATGTTTCCCTTCATCACTTGTATCCCATCAGGATTTTTAGTTCAAAGGTAATGGAGCTCTACAACCCTTACATGAGATTGTTCATCTCAAGCTATGGAGTAAGTTGCAGAAACTTCCCCTTTCCTGAAAAAACTTCTAAATTACAGGAAGGGTTGGCAAACTCTTCAAATGAGTTTCAGTTATTAGGAATTATGGAGTGGAAAAAATGAGCTTTCTGAAAGTATACTATTCATTAAAAAAGAAATTTAGTAAAAAGTAATTCAGAAAGACTGCTTTATTAGCCATTCTTGAGTTATTTGAGTTCAGAAAGCAGTCACTTTCACATAGGTTTCTCTGATTTTATTGTCACACCCAGTGACCACTACTTATTTTTGATAGCTCTAAAACGTTTGGCTCTGTGTACCCAGGAAGAGGCTGTTCAGGCTGCCTTTCACCATGTGTCCCATGGTGATGTGAACTACAGTGGGACATAATCATGTCTTTTATGTTTATGTGTTTTTCATTAACACGGAGTAGCATCTGACGTGTTGGGTACTGGGGAAGCAGGAGATGTGGGGTTTGAGACTTTCTCAGGGAAAAAGAAGCAGGACTCATCTGATCCAGGGAAGTGGTGGAATGGTCATCCTGGAGATATTTAAAAGACAGGTAGACACAGTGCTTAGTGATATGGTTTAGTGACGTTTTTGGTCAGTTTTAAGTTGATGGTTGGACTAGATGATCCGAAAGGTCCCTTCCAACCGAGGCAGTTCTATGATTCTGTGACACAAGTGTTGGTGGAGTGCTCTGATCTTTTTGCCGGCCCTGGGAAAAGGGTAAGATCTTCATCTCAATTCCAAAATAACAAAACATTTAAGAAAACTTTCAAGCTTGCACATCTCAAATAGAAAGAATAACTCAAACTTTAGAGACAATTGGGATCGAAGATGCTGTAATGCCTTTCCTCAGCACTTTTTGCTGGTTGTCTAGCGCAGTTCTGTTTTGCAGTTTGTTTTTTATAACATCTGCTTTGAAGCATCTGACTCCCCTATATATTGTGGAGGCAATACTTCTGAATCCTTATCCTGAAATTCCTCCGAGGACCTGATTATTGATCAGTTTGTTCAATATCACAAGTTGTGATAGGAGCAGGAAGCTAAGGCAGCACTCCCAAATCCCATGCTAGTACCCGAACCACTTTCCCTTTATCTGGTTTATATGTGGCAAAACTTTTATTTGCCCTAATCACAAAGAAAGTAATGAAAAATAACAAGGAGCATGAACTGACTTGCACATGCGGAAAGATCTGTGATTCTTCCTTGACTTCTGTGGGGTACAGAGCACCGGCAGAGGAACTAAACTGTTAAGATATATTTCCTGGTATACACCTAGGAGTATTGTTGTGAATGGCCTTGCTTCAGTTTTTCCTCCTTATATTAGGAATGAATTACACAGGGGAGCGTGAGCAAGCGAGCAGATCCATCAGCCTGCCTCATGCTCTCACTGTCAGAGCAGTAGCTCTGCAGAGTTGGCATGATTCATCAACACAGTTAGCACATTCTTTCATCTCCCTACATCTCTCTTAAACATGCAGAAGGGAGGTGATAACCCCGTCTTTTATGCACAGACAAATATTTAAATCTCATGTCTTATGAATATATCTTGTCTATATCTTCGTCTCTCCATCACTTGATGCATAAATTTTGTTCCATCTAGTTGAGGAAGAGCCCAACCTTCCTCTGCTGCTTTGTCCTGCATAGCCTCATTCTCTCTTGAAGTGATTTTTACCCTCATATTGTGAAACAGAAACTAACCATATAATCTTTCAGAACAGTACAGCAAAAAGACTATGTTTTACCATAATACAATGAAACTTTCATTTACCACAAAACCGTGACTACACATTTTTCTACAGTAATGCATTGAGTGAGACCTGTATGGTTAGAGCTTTAGAGACCTGTACTAACCAAATGACCTTTCTTAATGGTACTCATAAAACTCGTATTTTTTCAAATTATTATAGAAGTAGAGAAGAAATCTAGAAAGTAACTGAAGGTGGGACTTTTTTTAAGAAAAAAGTAGTTGTGACACAGATGACTGAATAGGTGTTGACACTGATTTCTCAGCTGAGAATCAGGCCTTATGACTTTAAAAGAATTAAACATGTCAAAGAGAATTGGTGTATGTTGAAGAATGTTGCCTGATATTCTGCACACACCCCCTTCCTAAATCAGCTGGACTATCTGCTGTTCAATTTCATTCCTCTGGTTTGCAAGGAATGCTTTTCTTATAGATGATTTTGGAGAGCTGGAAGTTTAAAACTGAATTGCAATACTATTGTGTTTTCTCTGTGGCTGTGGCTCTTGTCACCTCCCTGTTTCAGTGCAGTTATATAAAATCGTTATTTTGGCTCTCAGATACTATAGTAATAGTAGCTGTGTAGGTAATTACAATAGATGTTACATTTTTCCATGAGTATATTGCCACTGGAATAAAGAACATTAAATTCAACTTTATTTCTGAATTAAATTTTGCTGCATAAAAAAATGCCTGCTTTTACATATACACTTCCAGGTGATAAAGTTCCATAGAAAATCATGCATCATGACATGCTGTGATTAC
The DNA here is from genome assembly GCA_002844005.1 of Limosa lapponica baueri. Taxonomy (NCBI): domain Eukaryota; kingdom Metazoa; phylum Chordata; class Aves; order Charadriiformes; family Scolopacidae; genus Limosa; species Limosa lapponica. The sequence goes on from KZ505896.1 coordinate 254,046, forward strand.
TAAAGCAGGCTTTAATATACCTGTTGATAATAATCCCCAGATCTCTCACATAGCCAGGGCTAGTTAATTTCCCTTGTTTACTGTCTGCAGAACCACAGCTTTGCTTCAGTCTTTGTCCTAATAGCAAAATAGGCATTTTGATTCGTAAGTTTGAAAGCCAGTGCCCTTTTCCAAAATGCCATGTGCACCACAACCCTGTATCTCAGCTGAAAGCTAATTTTACTGTCTGGATAAATAAAAGTAGACTCCATAGAGAAAGGTATTTCAGATGAGTACTTTAAAATATGACTCAAGCAAAATTAGTTATAAACAAACAAATGCAATGATATGCATGCAGATAAAATGAATGTGCCCATGCTTATGTGAAGAGGAAAAATATCATAGAAAGCAATGGCTCTGAAAGGATTCAGATAATGGCAAACAACATGAAAAAGGTCCTTCCATTTTTCTGCTGGTAGAAGTTGATATCATACGTAATTAATAAAGAGTAACAGACAAGTAATTTTATCTCTATTCATGGGGAAACCGAGAGTGGGCACTCTGTACACTCCAATGTGTGTGAATTTTGTTTTTAAAAAAATTAAAAGCTGGGCTGAGGACACATTGCAAATATCGTTGAGGGCACTGCAGCTACCCCTGTCAAACTGTCCTGCCTAAAGCAGTCCAATGCCTTCACTTCCTTCTGTCTTTGGCCTGGAGTATTTTCATCTTTGCAACTATTCCAAGCTAGGAATTTTAGCATAGAGATGATAGTTTGATTAGAAGTATTACTTTATATTTTCATTAAAAGCTTTTTTTTCTGACTTTGAGTATCTGATATCTGTTCTAAATCTCTCAGTCAGGAGCTTAAATCCTCATCAGTGCAAGGAACATTGATTTATGAGTCCATGATAATCTATTGACAGTCTTCATTGGCCTAAAAGATAACTTTTAAAGTTTCTTGTAAACATTAATATAGATGTGAATGTTCTTGGATTTGTGCTCAAAGATTTCGTAAAATAGATTTTAGTCTTCCCTGTGTTCAAAGAAGATACTCCATGAAGGAATGTTAGGGAGGATCTGCATGCATGAAAGTGCTTGAAAAAAGACATGGTATTTTTTGTTCTTTTGGGACAAGCTTCTTGTAGGTCCAGTAGCTTATAAAACAGACAGGAAAATGGGCAAGAAACTTTGCTTTTATGAACTTTGTAAAGGAATCCACAGGAACAGAAATACATGTATAAGTAATAGTGGAGAAAGAAAGAAGATATTTTCATTCAATTTTGATTGCATTTAAAAAGGTATAATAAACTTTAATGAGGGCCTCTCTTCATAGTGTCTCCATATATCACACATCCATCATTCCATATTGTCACTGAGAATATCACATTTCACTAATTTTTTTAAAATATTAATGTTGTTATACTGTGCATAGCCTAGATGCCAACAAGAGCTCATTGTGAAAAATAAAGCAACTAAGTATTAGCTAGAGCAATACTGAAAAATCCCATGCATTTACCTTTCTGTAGCCCTGCAAATTGAGAACACATTTCAAAATTTGTTTAAGAAAAAAATTCCATGAATCAGAGAGAACTTTAGTGGCATGTGACATATCAGTGTTTCGAATAGAAATGCTGACAGACTATAACATATAACGGGTCTATTGGGTGATTTTCTAAAATAACTAATGTATAAATGCTGACTTTCCTGATGTCATCAAAAATTCATTTCATTTCACATTTGCTGACATTTAAAGTGCATATAAACAACAATTGATTTCTTTTGGGCTTCTAAACAACTTTAAATAAAACTAGTGAAAATTGATTCTTTCTTGTTTCCTGGCATGTCAATTTAAATTCAGTCATTGAGCCAAATTCTTGGAAATGAACAGATACTTCAAAGAAAGTTAAAATAAATATTTACCTCTAGAAGTTCTAAGGCTTCTTAGAATAGTAGTCTTAAATGAATAAATAATAACACTAGCTTCTGTAGTTTCAAACTCATTTAGCTTATTATAGGATGTCTAAATTTAAATAGTCTTATTGCTGTGTTTCTTCAAGTGTTTACTTTTGTTTTTCAGAATATTTGATAACACTCTGTACTACATATATCTAAATTATGTTGCACCTAAGAAACAATATAATTTGTGTTGGGAAAAATGGAAAAAGATATCTCTATTGACAGAAATAAGTTTTACTTGATAGGCTTTATAAATACAGTGTGTTGTTATAGGACACTTTGTAACAGAAAACAGCTGAGTTAATCTATTAATTTACTGAGTTAATCTACTTAATCTATTTTTACTAACCTTTTAGAAAAGAGTTGTAAAAGGTTTTCAAATTCATTGAGGCAAACCTAAGAGCCTTAGAAATTTGCATTCAGCCATCAGGACAGCACATAAGAGAAGCCAAATTCTCTTGTTCAGTCACCCATTTACAGAGGGTATAGAATTTGTTTCAGGTCACTCTGGCTTTGAACCTATTTTCCTTCTAATCCAAGAAGGGATTTATATTTATTTTCAATGGAAAGAAAATAAATCAACCCTTTCTGTATGATGCAAACAAAACTCAGTAGGACAACACGCTTCTTTTTTATCTATATGGGCTAACACTTTGCAAAATTTCCCTGTGTCCTCTGAATACTCTGAACTCTGTCAAACACATACTAAATGCAAAAACTAAGCCTGTAAAAATTATTGAACTACTATATACAGAAAATGGAAGCAATACTTTAGACAGAAAAACAAGATGTAGCCGTAAAGCATCTTTGCTAATTTCTAGGTGTTGCCCAAGCATAGATTTGTATTTACCAAATTACAGTTACTGCATTTTTTTAACACAGTCCTCATAGCTAAAGATCTAGAATTCCATTTGCAAGAGGATTTTGTTATTTTCCTGCTTGATTTCAGTCCATTTTATTGGAAATCAAATTATTTTCAAAATTTGTGAGAAACAGCGATCTACGTTTTCAGCAGCCCAAAGCAGAGGTTTTTCATAACTTGGTTTATCTCATAAACAAATATTTCAATGTATTAAATACCTAATGGGGTGGGTAGGTGTAAAGAAGACTGAGTCAATCATATCAAGAACAAGAGGCAAAGGGCACAAACTGAAATATAAGAAATTCTACTTGAACATAAGAAATTTATTTTGAGGGAGATCAAATACTGAAGCAGATTGCTTGTAGAGCTTGGGAAGTCTCCATTCTTGGAGATGTTCAAACCCTGACTGGATATGGTCATAGACAATGTGCTCTATCTGACCCCGTATTAGCAGGAGAGTTGGACTGTACATCTGCAGATGATCCTCTTAACCTCAACAACTCTACAAGTCTAAGAATAATCAATTTACTCCTGTATATAATTTGAGTTGTGTAACTTTTTCAGTGTGGAAGATATCTATTCCTTGTTTAAAGATTACACGATCTCAGTTCATCTTTGGAAAGTTCTTATTTAAATAGTCTTGCTTTTGTTAATAAAAAAATATACTTTATTCCCAACATACATTTGTGTAACTTTAACTTCTAAGTACATGATATCATAACTTTTTTCAAGATACATGAAAGTATGTTAACTATCACTATCATTACTTTCAATGGAGTTCTGATATCATTCTAGTTTTTATGAAAAGAGAGGGTAGTGCTCTCATCTTTCAAAAAATTCTAGATGATTGGTGATTCAGTCCCATCAATTTGTCTCATGAAAGACATAAATAACAACTTCTGTCTTGGTACACACAAAATATGAACATTTACATTATAGGATTTCAATAGATAGAAGTTTCTCTATGTTTTTGTAGTATAACATATATATAACCTGTCCTGGCTGAGAGGACAATTGAGTTACTTTTGTCTGCCAATCTTTTCAAAATCAGGCTATTGTACTGGCGTAGTTGTTAGCTTTGGAACCAGAAGGCTAACCAGTGCCCTAATCTCCATTGGATTTTGAATTCTCAGAGTCAAAAGCCATCCCTTTAAAGGTAGCATACGTCTGTCTCAATTCCACTCTGTCAGGTTCCCTGAAATGCTTTAGTTCCTAGAATGGTAAGAAATTAATCAGTAAAACGTAGGAAGTTATAGCTTTTCCAGACCTTATGTTCCTTATGCAAACCACGACTATTAATAAAAGGTTTGTATTTAGAATATAATGGAGATTCAATAGGCTATGACCTTGAATCCAAACAACTGACTGACTATATTTTGAATTTATTTTCTACACACAGATATTACACAATGTTTTTAAGAATGTTAACTCACTTTTTCTAATGGTACATCTTTATTTTTCCTTTAAAGTGCATTATAAACTTAGAAATATAATTGTCCAGGTTCTATTATTGCACAGAAATAAGATAAAAATTAAAGAATACTCTATGTAGATCAGCACTCAGTTTTAACCTCCAGAGATTTATACTAACCAATCTTCCTCAATGGTGCTTATAAAACTCTTATTTTTCAAATTACTGTAGAAATGTTAGTCAAGTAGTAGAGGAGTTATCTAGAAAACAATACAAGTTGGGGCTTTTTTTTTTAAGGAAAGAAAATATTTGAATTCCATTTAAAAAATCCAGAATGAGACAGAAAAGCTTTTTGTAATGAGAATGAAAGACTACAAAATGGAGGGGAGAAAGGAGGAAGCTGTACTTTCTACTGATGTAAATTCTTGTTACTATATTTGTGTTCAGAAAAGTTTCAGCTCGATACAGCTTCAAAAGAGCTATATTTATGTACACAGCAGCTGAAAAACTGTCTCTGCTTACTACATTTTCTATGTATTTTTTTCCTTGGTCTCATGTGTGTTCTCATTAAATATTATTGTCCTGCTTTGGCACTTAGTTGTGATAACATGAAAACAATACAGACAAGAAATTCATTTGTTAAGCATGAAGAATTCTCCTAATTAGAAAGGAATAGTCCAAAGAACAATGTTTCATTGACATGGTTTTAATACCTGACTGGCTTGATAAGGTAAAAAAGACTCCAAAAAAATCTAAAAGCTGCCAAGCTGTAGGCTTCATAAATGATATGGTTGAATTCAGCTGAAGTCTATAAGATTCCATTTATAATTTCAAAAAAAATACAATTATCCTTTAGGCCATCAGATGCAATTGGCTGTAATCTACCTAAATGCTTAAATATTGTTATGCTATAAAATGTATTTGACAGAATGCATAGGTCTTTTGGCCTGCAGACCTTTCATTGTGCTCTTGAAATACGCTATTACTGTTCTAGCCAAATGGAATAGGTCAAATAAAAGAAATAAACAAATATGTCTCTTTTTTTTTTTTTTTTCAATTACTTCTTGTTCTTTGACCCAGAACTGTCCAACAGTAACTGGAACAGAGAAGATGTAAACAGAACAGATCAAAAGTTAGACTGTATATATACAGGGTATCCTTGAAACTGAAAGTGAATGTTGAGGTTAGAAGATTGAATGATTGCACGTGTTTGTGGTTGTGTGTGAAAGGAGAAGAAAACCAAAAGTAAGAAAGTAGGAGAAATGAGGAAAAAAGTGCTAGCATACTTGGGGGAAACCCAAGAAGTATAAGCTACAGTTTCATATCAAAACAGCAGAAAAAGCAGATTAAAATATTGCATCTTCTTTCCTACTGTGATTATTTCTTTTATCTTCCCTGCCACACTGCCCACCATAGCTGTAATGGAGGAGAGGAAGAGAAGAAGAGAAGCATTAATTGATTCACAAATGTCTAATTTTTCATGCTTTATGAAAAAAAAAAATTGTTTTTTTCAAATTACTGAATTGAAAGGAAGAATTCTTATCTGCAACTGGCTCCTGTTGATTTTTTTTGAATGTTTTTCAGTAAATTTAACTTCGCACAGCCTATTGCAGTGTGGGGAATACCTGTGGAACTGAGATTTGGTAATATAGTCTTAATTTTCCACCAATATGAAACTGTCTGCTTTCAGCTTTTAAGTAGCTTTATATGTAAAAAAAATAAGTTATTGGTGGATCAGCTATATTTTTTGAAGTTTAGCTCTGTTTCTTTTCAAACCTGCCTTTTTAACTAGAAATAGGCTATAACTTTAAAATGTTAAATAATTAAAAATGAAATTATTTTCAAAGTCTTTTATTCAAAAGCCAACAAGTTAAGAATCCACATTATTCTAAGTATTTCTTTGTTTAAGGAATGGAAGGGAACAACAAAACTGAGTGAAGAGATCTAAATACAAATTTTTAAGAATATTTCTTTTGATAACAAATGAAGCCTTCCAAAAACGAATTAAGAAAACTTAAGACATAGATTTCCACACATAAGTAAGTACCTGATTTTTAGATCAACACTATTAGCCAATAAGAACATGTTTTAAAATACAGGAACTTGTTTGCAGATGTCTCTGGTACAGTGTAAAAATCTTCAGAACATTGGTGAATATGAGAGTTGGGAGAGGAAAAAGATAAATTAATAACTTCAACAGTGAACAAGAGTATCCTATTCTACGGCTAAAGAACAAGAATAATTAATTTAACCTATGCTGCTGACCAAGGTGAATGAATGGGCAAGAATGTTTTTCGTACTGGACATATAAGATACACAGGCTCAAGTAATACAACTACTGCACCTGGAAAGACTTTCCATATAAGTTGTAAAACATGGCACTACAAGATGACATTCATTTTTACAATATAGCTGTTTACCAATATGCTACAGTTTTGATGCATAATAAAATTCCTGATTTAATTCACTGGACTCATTCTGAAGACCTGTGAAAGTGACAAAACGAACACTTGTTCATCAACACAAACTGCAGGCTACAGCTGCAGAAACCAACTCTCAATAGATTGCAGGATTTAGAACTGATTGCTAGTGCTATGATTTATCCCAATGTTAATGGAAAAAGCCTTCTAAAGTGGACTGAAGAGACTTTTCCCCCGTATATCCAGACTTGGAACTTACCAAAGAATTTAATTTTTTTTTTTTTCTCCAAAAACAGTTTCCTCTTGGGCCAATACTTCACTTGATTACACAATTTGAGGCTTTTTTTTTTTCAAAAATTTATAGTTGTAAACAGATTAGCTTTCTTTCAGAAATGAAAACTTATACTGCGTAATGATCTGAGAACTGCAGTAATAAGAAGGAAGAAGGAGAAATTAGTGTTTTCATGGGTTAACCTCAATGACAAAGAGGTGGAGCTCCCAAAGTAACTACAGCCTGTGATGTCAGGGTGCATGGGATGTCAGCTGGCATGTGGGATCAGTCTCAGCTTGGGCCATGGCCAAGGAGGATACAGCTGCAGCGTCTCACAGCATCACTGTGGCAGTGGCTGATTGTCCCTGGCTGGGATGAAACAGAGTCCTGGGCCATGGGCAGGGTATATGGGGAGCCCATGGGGACGCTGGGCAGTGCCCCAGGACCTTACATATGGAGGGAGACAAGTCCTTGCAGAGAAAAATTCAAAACACCTAAACTAGGCTACCGGTCTAAATCACCAGCCAGGAAACCAATGCCTTTCTACGCATTGTACAAGAGCTTAAAGCAGCTCAGCCATAGTGTTTAATGTTAACCAACTATAAAATATTCCAGTCTATAAAACAGTCCAATCAGAGACCAAAAAAAATTAAATTAAATTAAAGTGCTGCTGGTGACACAGTATCAGTGGCTTTATGGGACTTGGCTGTAGACATCTCCTCAGAAATGCTGATGGGTGAGGCATTGGAGGACTGGGAGAAAGGGCTTTCCAAAGCAGGTTTTTGGTGGGATTAGGAAACACAGACATCTGCTGCTTTGACCACATGGCATTTTGCTTTCTGGCAAGCACTTGACAACCAAAAGCAAGTGTTTCACAAGTGCAATGCCTTGTTCAGTCCTGGTACACCCCACCATCAGGGACTTCTCTGCCACTGTCCTCAGCTTGGAACTGGAGTGCAGCTTTGTGGAGAGCCCTCTGGGCATGGAGATGGTTTCCAGCAGGGCCAGGTGGGATCCAGACATGAGTCCGTGCTGTAGAAGACTCTGAGGTTCAGCATCAAAGATTTAGTGGACATTCTCTATTTGGTGTGATTGGGTTGACGTGGAAAGTCAGCTTGGGGCAGGATTTTGAAAGTGACACAGAGCCTCAGGACCCGGCTTTCTACTAGTCCTGCAAACACTTAGTATGATTCAGAGTCAGCTTCAGACTCGAGAGCTGATCTTGGCTCAAAAGTAATGAATTAAACTGTCTTTTCTTGACCTTCAAGAATATAGAAATATAATCCCTAGATTATGAATGTATGTAAGAAAATCTTCAGATTGAAAAAGGTCTCTATTTGACTAAATAAGAAGAAAATAAGTAAATTGCTTGTTTGTTTTTAATTTTTTTATTTTTAAACTAGGTTATATTTACCTATATTGCCTTGAAACTGGAATCAGTGAAAGAGGTACACAAGAATGGTGTCCTCTTTTGGAATAGTATGCACTTGGGAGGGGAGGACAAGGTCAATGATAAGAAACCCGAGGGCTGCACAACAATTGTAAAAGGTGGACATGCTGGATAAATTCTAATTTATTACCAGATTAAATTAGAGCCACATCTCTATGGTCAGCTCTGCAGAACATTCATGATTCCTTGGCACAATGTCCTGGTCTGGAGCCAGTTCACCCTAAGAGGAGTTAGTGCAGAATGTGTGTGAAGACTACTTTATCTTGTGACCATACACATGAACTGATTAAAAAATGACACTAATACATTTGCCAAACTTGGGAACTTTTTTTCTTTTCAGTTGTTTTCTTTTATGCTTAGTAGCAGATATATTCAGGAGCCTATCTTTGTAAAAATTTAACAGCAAACTGGTAAAACGGCATGTTTTTCCCCATCTTCAAAAGCTGAGGGACCATACAGCAGTGTTGCACGTTTCTTCTGAGCTGAGTGTTGATATGGAGTAGGTGGCTGTGCAAATGTTAGAAGATACATGAGTGATTTGGGAAGGTAATAGTCTCTTGAATTGGTGGTTTGGGTACAGAAAAGAGTTACACTGTGTGCATAACAAGCAGGATAACATTAAGCTGTTTAAGGCAACACATGCACAAATTTATGAGTGAAAATTGCAATTGTTTGAAGAGAATGATTACACTGAAACCCAAAGAGAGAGGTGCTGAACTGGTTAGTGTCAACATACAGACTAATGCTGTTTTGATTTTTTTTGTCTGCATATTCAAGGCATATCTGGTTTCCTAGAATTGGTGCATCTGCACTGGTTGGTTTTTTTTTTACCTCTTGTTCAATAATAATATCAAAAGACATCTAAAAGGTTCCTTCCCAGGAACAGAGAGGGAAAGAAGGTTACTATTTTCACTTTCTGGGAAGAGTAATGACCGCAGCTATAGCGAAGCTGTCTTAAATCACAGCATTACCCCAGCAAAAAATAAAAAAGTACCAGCTGTAAAGTTTATTAGCAAAATTGTCTGTGGTTTCCGTGGGACTAGAGCATAAGGCTTGGAGGAATTAGCAGCATCTTAAAGAAGCATCTTGCTCAATGTGTGAAGTCACTTGCCACGCTTCTTTTTAAATGAAAAGTCTTTTTATCATTCTCTCCTTGTGCAAGTGCAGGCTGCATTCCTGGATTGAAGGAAACCTGCCTGTTCTGTTGGTTTACATTAGTACTATGCAGATTTTCATCCTGCTGGTGCTCTGTAAAGCTCAATGTCCTTCATTTTCATCTGAGCAAGTGACTTGATCCTAATGTGAGATTCCTGATTTTTGCAGAAAGGGAGCACCAGAACACCTGCTTATGAAAAGCCAGTCTTAGTAACAGAGTTCAAGCAGATCCACAAGGTTCGTAAGCATTCAGTGAGGGCAAAGCATTAGAAAATGAACCAGTTGATGAACTTTTAGAGGTCTCCAATGCCTAATTATTTCAAACGATGTCCCTCTCACAGGCTAATACTGCAGGAAGTTAACCAAAGTTAATTAGCATGTACTTTGGCAGTCTGCTCGGTTTAATTATTTTGCTACATTCTGTTAGGGCAGAGTATCCAGATAGCAATAATGATAAAAACGCCTTGTAAAAGTGCTTGCTTGGCTGAGGAGCTCCATACCATGAATGACTGCTTTTGTACCATCAGTACGGAGTGGTGTATTTTTTATATGTTACCCAGAGTCTGCTGCTAGAGCTGCAGCCAGACACCTAACTTCCACAGGAAACTACGGAGTTAAATAACGTTGGGTGTTATGATCAGCAATCTTACTTGACTGGGACAGTTGAAAGAAACAGAAAAAATCCCCACACAATATTTTGTGTATTGTGGTCTTTTAAACTAAAGGGAAGAAAATGGTGGAGGTTTAATGACACAGTATTCTAATTAGAGTTTCAGGAGATCCAGTGGGCCAAGATCTTTCTCAGGTAGCATTTTTACACTACTCACAAGTGTCACACTTTCAGGAAAAGAGAAGAGACTACATGTAGTATATTTTGTGTATACACTTTAGGGCAGGGGGCAGCTAGCATGGTTGTTAGAAAGGTATGATCAATGTAAATGCCAACTGCGGGGGTTTTTTTATGACAGAAACTGAAATCCATCTTTTGGGTATGGCTTTTTCATGAGGATAAGAATTCAGACCAATTGGTTTTTTTGCTAGCCTTAGAAAAAAAACACTTCCATTACTGAGGTAAATCAAAACCCTTGACATTTTAGACACGCATTCATAAGGTCAGAGAAGCATGTCGTGTACCTGAAGACTCCCAAGGCAGACTGTTTCTATGCTACATCTCTTCTCAGGGTAGGCAATGTACTCGTGGACCAATTATGGATGCTCACTATCACCAGCACACGTCTTTTTAGATCAAAAAGACTGCAAGACTTCTGAAGAAGCCTGGTCAGCTGTAAACCTTGCCTGGCTGGATAAACACTGTCAAGCTTTGGGTCTAAGAGATTCAGTGTTGATAGTAAACGGTCCTTACTTGGCCACTTTTGTTTTCCAGTGAGAAATGTAGACTTTTTTGTTGAAAAGATGTCTTGATCCTGTATGTGAGAATTTTCTCAGTCTCTCCTGACACCCAAGCTGAAGTGACAATTTTTTTTTTCCTTGCTGATCCCCAAAACAAAATAAACAAGGATAGCTAGCAACATGCCTACACATGTGACTTTGTATGCAAGATTGAGGGTAGATTGCCAAATCGTGTTAAGATAAAGCTGTTCTGTGTTGTACAACCACAATAATGGCAGGAAGGAAGTTAAAACTTTTACAATTGTCATGTTCTAACCTTCTAGAGATAAGAATCTTGCACGTTTAGTGGATGACAAAACCAATGGGTTTGGGTCAAAGATAGAAAAGTTAGTGAAAAGATATTCACCATGGCATGGATCTACCTTTGTGAGATGATTTATTGCCAGGGTCTGCAGCTATGAAGCCTAATACAGCTTTCACGTTCAAAGATCCTCAGGGAAGGAAAGAAAGATCTGTCAGAGAAGTGCCCTTAGGACTGGCCAGTTGCACAGCACAATGCTGAGGCAGGACATTGCTTAAGTAAAGTTTGCAGCTGCAGGAGGAAGAGCTGTCAGCAGTAAAGGCACAAAAAAGCTAACGTACAATAGCAGATGCAAATGCAAACCTTGCTCCACTCCCTATTTTCTTCCTTGTGTTTGCTTTACCTTGTGTCTCTTGCTGGTCTGTCTCCGAGTGAAGGGTTTACTCACTGCAGGGTGGCTTCACACAGGTTTTTACTTGATGGCAGTGGTCTTGAGACTTTTGTTCTTATTTTGGAAATGAACAAACAACAATAAATAACCTGACCAGCTCTTCCTGAGAAGCAATGGGTACACATGTAGCTGTGAAAAATGAAGAAAAACACTGATGGTAAACCTGACCATTTCTATTATATTGTGAAACTTTATAAGAAAAAAGCAGGCAAGGCTGTGTCTTTGGAGAGCAGGACTTCAAATCTAAAATCAGCACATCAATGAGGTAAATATTTGTTTGTAACGTTTTTCTCGTGTTCTAAGAAATGTCTTAATTCAAATATAAAATTATCCAAACTTTTTTTTTCCATGCAAAAATATTCTTTCAAAGGCCTCTTTCCGTGAAAATATGACTCCTTTCTGCTCTACAGAGATGCTTGATGCTCCCCACCAACCCAACACATAACTAAAATGACTTCTTTTTGGAACAGTTCCTATTACCTAGCCTGGAGATAGTTTTTTGTTTGGGTGTTGGGTTTTTTTTTTCTGAATTTCAGAAATGCACCACTCAGCCCTTGTTCTCACCCACAATGCACCTATTTTTTGAGTTTGTACCTCAACAACCACAATACGCTTTCTTTTTCTTCACATTCAGATCCCTTTTTTCCATTTACCATCTACTCTAATCTTATTTTCTTTGTTCTCCATTAGGAAAACACATTAGGAAAACCTCTGGATACCTTTAGAGAACAATATCAATTTACAAACTTCAAAGTGGAAAAAATGGTTTCCTTCTGAGAAAATAATCTCCTCTGAGACGTCAGGCTGTTTTGACACTGTGTTGAATGGCAACTTTGCTCTACTCTAACAATTACATTCTAAAAAGCCTCACTGATTAAAACCTGATTCCTCCTAATTTTGATTTGGGACTGCCACATGTGTCTTATTCAGTCTTTGCAATGGAGCCATTGAAAGTCTACATAAATACCCTTGTAAGTGTAAGAAGAACATGCTTGTAAATTTCCTTTGGGTCAAAAAGATTAATTTGTTCTATTAATTAGCATTCAGGCCACTGAGATTTAAATACAACTTGTAGAATGCTAAGCAAAATAGTCTACCAGGATCTAATATCTACTTTGTTCTACTTGATTAAATACAACACAAGTACTACTGGACCTCTTGGAACTACATAATATACTTTTATACCCAGATGTCCCAGTTTCTTCTTCATTTGCATTTACTCAGACTTTTAAACTACAGTACTTGCTATCAAATCTCCCATGCAGAGAGAAAGTCTGAAAGAAATTAGGTCTCTTCAGCCCAGTGCTTTTTTTTTTTTTCCTCTTCTCCCTTCCCCCTGCCCTTTATGGCCTAAACCTGAAATTAACTTCAGGGAGAACTGATAAACTGTAGTGTGGTTTTATTTGTATCAGAAATGAAGGGTCAGATTTTGTCATACTTATTCACTCCAGGAGGTAGTTTATCTCCTCTGTAATAATAAGAGACTTTACAGGGAATAAAGTATTACCGAGAGCAAGTGTCATATAATCTGGTTCTTAAAATATAGTTCTAAAATAGTTACTTTCAGAAAGCATATCTGATAGATGTGGAAGTGCTAGGGTTTTGTACATTTATTTTTTAAAAAGAATAGCAGTTAGATTTTTTTTCAAGAAGATTGAAAGGGAAGAAAAATCACATGTTTGAACCGAAAGACAATCAATATCAAACCGGTGCCATTTTAAAATGAAACACTGGAATCATTGTTTAACTGAGTAAACTTACTTTTATCCCTGCATCAACCATCTCTGGAAAGAGCTGAAGTTGTAGAAATATCAAAAACATTATTCATGACTATTCTTCAAGACTGTAAGCCTTCATATACGTAGCAGCCCAGAAATTAATGTAGTTGTGGCAAGTCACCAACAACCGTGTTGCTAATAGGCAAGATGCAAAAAGGTGGTACTAGTTGGCCAAATCACAAATAAGAATAAGCAGTGTATCCAATTTTCTCCATCATTACAAATGAGCTCCTGTGTGTTTTTTCAAAATGTGCCTGGGAAGGCTGTATTATTCCATTAACAGGAGAAAGGTCAACAGGTACCTAGAGATGAAATAATACCATTATTATCAAACAAATACATATGAAACCTTTTAGGAGACATTCATAAAAGTATACTGCAAAAGTACAATGTATGGTACCAATTAAATTGCTGTTATTGAAACCTTTTAGAAAAATCATTATCTTTTTTCAAAAATAAGAGGGATAAACTTGTTAAGAACACTGATGAGCTTTACAAGTAGAATATGAAATGTGACATGAGTTTTATGTTTCTTATGCATGATTTGAACTTTGAGCTACGAATTTTGTATCTCCTGATGAAAGGCAAATATTATTCTCTGTATAACAAATTGGAGAAATTCAATTGCAAATAGACTGAAGTTACAGTCATATAAGACCTGATTGATGCTGGAGATGAGAACATTCAAGTGTTCCATTTGACCACATTAACGTCTGAAGAACACACATTCCATAGTCACATGCTCTTCTCCCTTGCTGGGCTGTAAGCATTTTCTACTACTGAAAATGTAGCATCAAAAGACCTTTTTTTTGAAAATAACATCTCATTAAACATTAAATACATTAATTTTAAACAATATAGTTCCTGTTTAAAACACAATTCAAAACCCAAACACGTATGTTTGTGCATAGAGAGGGACTTACACAGTTTAGTTCATTCATAAATGTAATGAAAGTGGAGAAACTTAAAAGTTGTGCAAAAAGCACGGTAGCTTTTATGGTTTAAGGGTAGTATGATCCTCCTATAAACTGGAAGTGTGTTCTGTTTCTGTACCTCCTCAGACATAACAGCCAACATATTGCTTACCATGGAGACAAAGAGACCAATACGTCCCAGGTCTCTAAGGTTTTTTGATTAGAGTTGTGCACGTCTGCAGATGCACAAGGAAATTATTTCTGTGTTCAGCCCAAGAAAAAAGAAAATCAAAATGAGACAGAAAAGATGTGTATGGGAAGCAAAGACGTTATTGAAGAATGACTCTGTTGCTTATAGTCTGTTCCTATGCTTCCTAATATGAGAAGGCCTTTCATTATTTTCCCTTTATTTCTTAAAAAAAAAAGTCACCATTTCACCTTCAGATTCCCCATCTTTCATTAAGCATATAATATAGTCATTCACTCATATTCTTTGCCTATTTTTCTGTTGCATGCAGCTTCTGCTTGTAAGATCAGATAAATCCTTTTTTTTTTTTTTTTCCCCCTCATGTTTCCAGCTGTTCTACCTACGTAGTAGAAATCTCTGCTCTACTTTATTCAGGCTCCTAAATCCAACATCATCACCTTTTAACAGCTTGTGAATGGATTCCATGGAACACACAAAATAAGCCAATCATACAGAGTGAGCCCCTGAACAAATAACTGAAATAATAGGTTAGAAAGGACTGAGTGGCGAGAACATCCCTGTTGACAGTAAGGACCAGGACATGACAAAATAAGTGTGTATGTTTAGGAAAGTTTCTAAAAATATAATAATATATAATGTCTTATATTTGGAGAATGAAAAAAGACTGTGTTTTTTTACATTTGAGAGACTTGGGAACTTGTAGGGTTAAGGCTGTATTTGTACATTTTCATGGTCATATACATCAATCTGCTATGTAGAAATTCTGTTCATTAAAAATACAATACATTTTTTTTGGTTTGTTATTCATAGTCCATAGTTTTGGAAAATGTAACTTAAAATATTACAGGAAAAAAAAATAATTAAATATTTTTAAATGGTCAAATAAAACTGAAAGATGAGCACCTCGTTTATTGGAAACTGAACTTGTCAACTAAGGATGTAATCACTACTAAGTAATCTAGGTTTCCCATGTTTTAGAACATCCAAAAAAATTCCCTTATTTAATTAACAATTCATTCATGTCAGTCCCAGTAGGAAGTAACTTAGAAAAAATTGTACTGTGTATATTGTATGGTTCGGTTTTGAATCGTAAGTGAAAATGTCCTTGGAGATGTTCTCAAAAAGGCTTACTCTTAATGTTTTACTAGTTTCTAGAGCTGAAAGATAATCTGGACAAGATCTCAGTTGTTATAAATAGGTACAGCTCTTCACTTTTCAGCTTGCAATCCAATATTTGTGAAGATATGAGAGAGTAATATGTTGCCTTCCACAGATCAATGCTGAAAATATTATTTGTGTGATTGCATAGGAAAATCATATTATGTTCACTAAAAACCACCATCCTTTTCATCTCTGAGAGTCACAAACTTTGCACAAATGTATTTCTTAGGTGTAAGCTCTTCTTTCAAGAAGAACAAGAAAGTAAATGCTCCTAAAGAACATTCCAGCTGCATATATTTTGTGAATTTTCATTCCCAATAGCAGCTTGATTAGTCTACTGATCTTTCCATTTCACTTGGTAAAGCTAGCAAAAATGTGGGAACATTGTTTATTGATGTATTACTATAGTCACTGCAGTGACAGCTTTAGTCATACTCTATGCTGAAAGAGTCATTAGCCAAATGGAAATCTGAGGCCAGAAAACATTTTTGATGTTCAATGAGATAGTTCAGTTACTTGAAAAACAGTGTGTATTTCATCATGAAAGTGTCAAATTCTTTCCCAGGATAATTTATTTTAAATCAAAACTTTAAAGCTATCTGCTTCCAAAAAAAAAAAACCTAGAAGGTTTTAGAAATTAAAGTAGTGCTACCCAAATCTTCTCATTGCTTCTCAATATTGAAATGGATTACAGCAGTACACTCTTTCTGACCAGATCTCTACACTTGCAGGCAATGTCTGAGTACAAATCTCTGTTGCTTGGACGCCACCATATCCACTGGGTTCCAGTTCCACCTTCGTACATTGATCTTACACATATGCAAGAGCAGAGAAACAGACTGTAAAACTCTGTAGACTGTGTAATGCCCAGTGAAATTAGTTAGAAAGACTGTCATTCATTCAATGAGTATTTTTAAATTTGGTTTCAATAGTGTTTCTTCATGTGTTAGTAAAAAGTATCACCAGATCATAAACTTCAGAGGGAGCATAACTAATAATCTATTGCACCTGCCACAATGTTGTTAAACTGCACAAGACTAAAACTACTCCAAAAAAGAAATAGGCTCCCAACAGACAGTGCTGGTACAACAAACACACAATGCTTCCTCTGAGCAGCATTGATACTAAGTTAATTGTATTATTCTATTTTCTGAATATCTGAAGAAGTCTTTTTACCCCAGTGACCCCTGCCAGTTCTGTCTTCCTTTGCAAAATTGGATTTTAAAATAGCATAACTTTTAATACTGAAATCCTGCCTTCCTTCCATTCCAGCATTTCAGTACAACTGATCTTGAATGCCATTGCTTGGCAATGGATAGTATTTAAATAAAAAAACAACTATTAGAACTTTCATCAAAACAGTTCTCAGAGACTCATCAACTTTTATATCCAAACATTAAACAGAAACAGTTTCTGGTTACCCTTCTTCTTTAAACTTTAATTACTCCCAAACCAGTTTTTCCTTTTTCTTGTCCATATCTGCCTGTCAATTTTAATATCTTCATTAGAAATAGTGTACACACTTTTTTTACTCCAAAAAATCCACGTATGACTTGTACCTTGTACTAAAGAATTTACTAACCATGATATACAGGTTGCCCAGGGAGGTGGTTGAGGCCCCTTCCCTTGAGATATTCAAGGTGAAGCTTGACGAGGCCCTGGGCAACCTGGTCTAGTTGGGGGTGTCCCTGCTGACTGCGGGGAGGTCGGACTAGATGACCTTTGGAGGTCCCTTCCGGCCTGGACCAATCTATGAATCTATGAATCTATTCCAGCAATCTGACTACTAGAACTTGTGTTTTGCATCAAGGTTAATAAAAAACAGTATAGAGGAAGTCTTCCCTTCTCCTTCAACCCAAATATAGAGTTTAAAGTAAAAGCATACATTGATATTCCCATACCAGTAATCCAAAAACACAGAAAATAGCATCTTTAAATAAGTCAAAATTACTCATGCTTTTCTTTCTCAAGTTTCTTGGTACACTGCGTTCCTCAAATCTATTTTCCTTAGACATATATACCTGTCAGTAGTAGTGTAAAATCATGTTGTGATTATGAACTTTGCATCATTCTGCACTAGAAAGACAGCAAGTTAAGTGAACTCATTTCAGATGTTCATTAGCCCAGATTTTAAAGCCTCCAAGATTTCTAAGATAAGACGCTAATGTGTTAATCCACTGCAACACATAGACTGTGCATGGGAAAATTCTTATGAATTTTCAATACTGATGAAAAATTTCTTCCAACATGGCCTTCTCTCTTACTCAGAAAATTCCAGGAACTTCATTTCAGACAGGCTCCTGGGCTTTCCAGCTACTTGCTAGAGGCGTCAGAGTATGATTTGTATAAAACATTAACATTTATATTAGAGCTCCTTAGCAAAACAGATTAAACGCTAAAACATCAGCCAAAATAAGAAGCTTAGGGCCTTATCCAGTAGAAAGCAGATGTTGGTCTACAAAAGCTTAGACCCCCACACTCCCAGGGCCCACTGCACTTTCAGACAGACTTATTGCTTTGATATTGATCACATAATACTGTACTACTAGAGACTGAAAACAATTTTTCCCTAAGCTATTCTTCCCCATTTCACTCATTAGATGTACAAATCAATTAATGCTTGTGAATGAGGTAAATAGCATGTCATAACACACTAAGCTGCAGATATATGTTGGATGCCATGTATTTTTGAGCTGACAAGACTTCAAATGGCTTTAATTGTGAGGCTTAATAATAACTATCACAGTCTTGCAAACATAGCTGGGGAAAATGAGAATGTGTCGCCATTAAACTGGGAACCTGCTACTATCTGCAGACAGAAGACAGAAAGTCCCAAACCCACCTTGCCCAGAGTCAGGCACCAACACATCAGGCTAGACACAAGCTTTCCTTTAAATGGCTTGTGAAGAACAGCAGCTTAATGACAGACTTACACACCTTCTCTCTCCTTTCCGACCTCAGAATCATTCTGAAGCACTCTGTGGAGGAGATGACACCACAGATCGCTATTCATCCCAAAGTGGTAGGATCTATCTGTTGCCATATATAGCAATGGTTCATTCTTTTTCCAGTACGGTACCTGGTACCTAAATTCTATATTTACGTACTGGTCAATGTCTACAAAACCCTGTTTCTTACGTTATTTTTCGCTGAACTATTTTCCACAAGGTAAAAGCTTTATAAGGTAAGAACTCCCATTTCATTACTGTCACTTCCAAAAATAATTGAGGAAAATAAGTACTTTTGTGAAAACATTTTAATCATTTCATGGGTAAAGGCAGTTTTTACAGGCTACATTCACAAAACTTAATCAAGAGCTATATATGCATGGTAGATTAAAAATTTGTTAAATCAGTGAAACTCTTACCAGTTGTTAATTCACTGGTTTATGTTAGCCTGAAAAATTAGTAAACATTTGATAGATTGTCAAAGAAAATATTTTAAAATGGAATGGTGTCATTGCTATGTGCAGCTATTTATTGGAAACACGGTTTGGAAAAAAAAAATATTGCTCTATTAAAATAAATGTCAGGGTAAAATTTGGCAGGCATTTTCTTCGTCCATTACTGAATTTCCTTTTAACATTCCTTATAATTGGCTTGCTTATTACACTACTTATATTTTATTAATGGTTAAAATGCTTTGATTTTCCACAACAAAGAGGCATATATGAAGAGCTAAAACCACCCTCAAAGAAAGGTATGCAATCCTGCTGATTTCAGAAGTAGCTGCAAAAACAACTTAACCAGATATTGTGAGCAAAATTCAACTTCCACATGGTAAATGAAAGAAAATTCCTAGAACTTTGGTAACAGGGTGGTAAATTGAACAAATTTAAAAGAGAAACACTGAGACTGTCCAGCGTATGTGTTTAAATTCATTGTTCTGGAATCCTTTCAGCAAAGACAAACAAGAATTTTGATTCAGAACCACGGGAGGTGCACTATATTGCGCAGTGGCAAATTTGGTATCAAACAGAAGTTGGCTTACAGCACCAGTATTCATCCAGATCTACTTAGGTTTTTTTTATTTCAGGTTAGATGTAGTATAAGGTTGAGTGTTCTTTATGTGACTAAAATCTCTGCCTGGTGATCTACAGGGAAACTCGAAGTACGGAGATTTATGAAAATAAAAATTAATGAGAAAACGTTAATCAAAATATGACAATCTCCAACAAAGGCTTGACCTAAATGAAGAAGTGAATGTTTGGGTCAGGCTAATCATTTTTTTCTTAGCTCTGTAGCACATTCACAGTGCTACTACTTAATCAGTCACACCCTGACAAAGAGCATTTTGAAATCTCTAATGAGGAGAGAGATACAGGGTCTGTCAAATTAACATCCATCCATTTCTCCAAAATTGTCTAAAGCAGCTGCATAGCACCAAAAGAGCTCAGTTTGCAAGTACACAATTTATAGTGAAGATAAAGATTGCACATTATATACTGAACTCCAAGAGAGCACAGCCACATTGGGTTGACTCATTTGTCCCACTCCTGTCCAGAAAAGAAAATTCCTGCATCTTTCAGCATGTGGCAACACCTGAATGCCGAGGTCCCATCCCGCTGCCTCCCCCCGGGGGCAAACCACAGAGTGGTCCCCAGAGGTATTACACAGCTAGGTGCAGCCCTGCCTGAATGCTGGGAGAAGGCATCTCCATTTGATTAGTTACAGGCTTTGTAGCACAAATGACAGAAATAACATACCCAACCTAAAATGTTCCAACAGCGATATTATCTTTCAGGATGGATCTGGATTTCTTAAGGAAAGATGAGGTCAGCGACTCGAGTGCAACTTAAAAAAAAAAGGAGGTGGAAAAATAGTAAAAAGACTAGAAATGGCAAAATAGTGACACCTCCCATGCTATCAGCACAGGATAAGGATGCTACCCCAGACCAACATCTGGTCTGTTCTTCCCATGTTTTTATATCTTGAATTACTTACTAAGGACCCTAGGGATTTACTGTTAAGCCAGGAATTGCCGGAGCAGAAAGGAACCACTGTCATCCATGTTTCATTTTTCCCCTGTCCACAGCACTTGTAATTATTATGGATGGAAATGACATATGAGAACATTTGTGACAGTCTTGCACATTTAAGGACCTTGCTACATAAAGGATACACTCCTGTGCTGTAGTGGTACTATAAATCTGCTTTGCGGGGAATATTTCAGCATACTTTATGATAACATTGTCTAAAGTTGCTAGATCATTGGGAAGTTCTTCAAGGCAGACTCCACCCATTTTTTGAAGTTAAAAAATGTATAGCACAAAAGCTTCAGTTCCCATTTAGTACTCAGTAAAGTAATAAATTTTGAAATGTATCAGGAGAAAAGAAAGGCTTTCAAAGTAATACAGCTACTTAATTAAAAATTAATTCAAAATATAATTTTAATTAATGAAATCAAACAATGAAAAATTTTTATTAGTTTCTCTACTTTAATAAATTTTAGCATTAGTTATATATATTTGAAGTATGTGTTTACAGATAATAATTCAGAAACCACTACCCTTTTTTTGCTATTAGCAGTGCATGATTTCACCAGTTCTTAAACAATTTCTAGGTAACCTGGCAAGGACAAATTTTTTTCTCTGAAATGGAAGAAGATAATGAACTGGAGTGTGTTCAACAATTTTCTAAAAGTAAAATTTTTTTGATAGCTCTTTAACTTGACCTAAGTGTAAGCTTAAACAAGGTAAACTATTCAAAATGGACTCCAGAAAAAACATACATGTCTTATCACAATTAAGTTCAGCAGAGTGAAGATGGTGTGTCCCTAAACCACAGACTCCCTGGCACACTTAAGAAATACGGGGTTTTTCCAATAATCACAGAAAAAATAAAGGGAAAGGCACTTTTGACTACTTAGCCACAAGATGCTATGGCTTTCTGCTGATTGGTGCACCTTCATTAAAGGACTTTTATGTTCAAAAGTCCGGTTTCATGAGGTTCTGACTCCAGCAAAAAAAAACAGCTACCCAGCTGGAAGGACCCCTCATACCTGCAAGAAGATTAATGCCTGTCGTCTCTTACTGAGGCAGTTAGTTAAGAAAAAGTGCTGTACAGACTACAGAACAAGGGCCTGATCCTCTATAGGGCCTTTTATGTCAATAAGGCTTTTGTGAGAGGACTTTTCTGAAGTAACGATTGGGAATAAGGCTTAGTTTTATACCTTTAAGGATGCAGCAAACATGTCTTTATCCTGCTACATGACTTGGGGAAAATAAAAACAGAAAAGAGGAGAAAGAAAAAAAAAAGTAGCCGAAAAACTTCATCTATAAAAGTTACTGCATTGAACAACAAGACAAATATCTAAGGTTTTTAAGCGAGGGGTTGGATTTTTTAATTTGCTTCTCATCCTAAGCTTGACCTTTTTCCCTCTTCTTTCATATTGTGCTTTGTGAGACTCCTTAAAGAAGAAAAGTTTCTATTACCAGCAGCATGTGCTGGGCTTAGGCAACGGATCACAGGATGTGATCTTTTATATTAGTTAGAGTGTATGAAATGGAGTTTTCAAGGGTGCTCCAAGTGGGCTGAATTCTGAAGTCAGTGGAAAGTTTGTCATTGACTTCAGCAGCAAATGCCTATACTGAAGCTGAATCACTACGAAAATCCCACAGCACATTAATTATATACAGTAAATTGAAAGCTTTTATTTTTTGGATTGGACATCTTTTTAATGTGCACATGTGAATCACACATTTGGATCCCTCAGGCGGTTCGCTTGGCAAAAATATGATAGAAATAAATGCTGCTAATAAGAATATGATCAAGACATTCTTATATTTTCAGAAAAAAAAATCTTTTCACTAGTGCTATTTAGAATGGCAAGAGGGACATAAACTGAAATTATCTGTAGTGGAGGAACATACTGCGCTTTAGATGCTAATAACAAAAGAAAAAGAATATCAAAACAACATCATCATCTAGTCTGCAGTCTTATTTGCAGAGTTTGAAATACTTAACAAAGAAATGCATACTTATGTCAGTACTGAATTCTTATTATATATCCACATTTTTAGTCTTCTTGATTTCTTGTATCCTTATGCATATCAGCAGGGTATTTTCCAAATCATATTTTCACAAAAACAGCACAAGAGAAAATCAAGGACATTTCAGATCGTTTACTTTAAAAGGTAGCAGAAGCTGGTTTTGGCTGTAACATCCAGTAACATCCTTCTGGATGCCATGCTTGGGCACATGGAGGACAGGGGGATGATTCAGGACAGCCAACATGGCTTTACTAGGGGCAAGTCCTGCCT
>KZ505896.1:308055-331749 GCA_002844005.1 Limosa lapponica baueri
AATTTTAAAATGAAACAAAAAATTGAATATTTTATTAGCTCTTAAATTATTCAGCACGGTGGATTCTCAAAATCCAATAACATTCAGACAGTTGCAGCGAGCATGTGATAGCTTATGCAATGTGTCCTTGTACCTGCAGTTTATGCCCAAAGTCTTTTGAGCAAAAGATGCTTTATCTGCCACAAAGTCTGGGCTTGTCATAAATACTTTGCACTAGGCTTCTGTAGGACTTCTCATAGTTCACGTCTGAGGCATTTTTTCATTTAAGTGTATGGTCTTGTCATGTTTTTAGGTAACTTCAGAACAGAGAGAACTTCACAGATTTTCTGGTAGAAGTGAAATAGGAAGGAAAAAAACCCACACTTGCTCTGCGATTGCTTGAGCTGTAATTATTCAGTTAAAGGTTTGTCCTTGGCTTTCAAAATGAAACAGAAACAAATTATACAGAGTCTTTTTTTACGCTGAAACAGAGTAAAACGCTGCTTGACAGATCTGATATACTGGGTTAATTTTGCTCACTGTCATAACGTTTACTTTTAATAGATCCTCTCATCCTTATGATGACTATAAGCACTGTAAGTAACTAAAACTCTTTAGAGAGCAGGTTTTGAACAGTACAAAACTTTTTGTGCATTGATTGAACATTACTTGCTGATGAGTTTGTTTGCATGATGGTGTATAATTAAAACCTATGATAGTGTCATCTATGCAGTGACCAGTTCTTTCCTGTCTTCTTTTGGGGTAAATTTCAACTGCAGATCAAAGTTAAGTCATATAGCTCATTACCGACATATAGCTCATTACCGACCTGTGTTTCAAGTCCACTGTTAAAAGAAAAATCCTAACTGCTTTTTTATTGGAGCTCTTAAAAGTAATGATGGAGGTCAAAATCCTGTTTATTCATTATATCTTAAAAACCTCGTTTGCTTTTTGTGTTTAGAACACATAGTATATCAGCAAGGGTTTGTTTTTTTTGTTGTTGTTGGTTTTTTTTTAAAGGCAGAAAGAAGTGGGAGAAGGATTCAAAGAGAGAAAGATGATGATGATGATGAAAAAGTCATCCCAATGGCAGACTGGAATTTTCTTTTTTGTGGTCAGTCTGATAAATTTGCAGTCTCACGCACTGTAACAGGAGTCTGTTCTTCAGACATGTGCTTATATGCATGTATATGATGAAACTGGGCTTCAAGGGTGCAGTGACTTCTACCCCTTAGTTTGCAAGAAAGATACAGGTGCATTTTTAATAAGGAATGTCCTTTTATGCATATTTCAAAACAGCTGTAAGTTTTTACATTTGCTGTTGTTGCTGTTTCTTGGTCAAATTTGAACGCGAGCCAATCTGATGTTCTACAGTGTAGTGGACAGACAGTAACTACAAGAGCGACTGCAGAAGCTACAAGAGATTATTTCAGGTGGAAGAAATACAGTGCATCTCCTCTATAGTAATACGGTTTCCTGAGTCCCACTGTGTATATTATTAGGAACAAATAAACCAATACCTTTCAGAACAGTCAGTGAAGAATGGGGTCAAATGAAAGGAAAACACACTTTAAAACTGGTGGCTGTTTTAGTGTCCAGATTTACCTCATGGAATGGAGTAAGCTGATCGGCTATGGTAATGGTACTGTGAGTGCATAACAAATCAATGCATTCTATGTCCATATGTTAAATGTCTTTGCAACAGAATCTTCTGAAGCTTTGCCATTTGAGTTGTCTTTATTGTGAAATGATCCTTAAATTTTATCATTCTTTTTCACTCAGCTTGTTCCTGAATTTTTCTGTATGGTTTGTCTAAAAATGGTACTGATATTGCCAAAACTGGGCAAATCTAGTTCTTTATTTTATGACTGTGTCCTGTAAGGCTGAGATAAATATTTTGGGACTCTCAAGGAACTGTTTCAAAGATGTTGCTTTTTCTCCATTACAGTGGGAACCTTCACTCTCTCTGAGGCTTAGAAGTTTCTATAAAGCCTCTTTCTGCAGCTGGAATGAGCTGCAAGGAGTGAAAGTGCTGAAAAACAAGAGAGGTAAACTGTAGCTTTGTTCTCATGCAACTATACTGAAAGACTGAAAAGATCACAGACACTTTCAAAGACCAAGATTCTTCTGTTTTATCAAATGCCTTTGCATCTTTGGACGGCATCTGCTCCTGTACAAACTGCTGACAGTGTGACCCTGCATAATGATTTTCACTGTTCTTTTAACAAATTACATTTGTATTCAAATTGATTTTCCATGACTGCTCATATAGCCTCCAGAAAGCATATAGCAGATATACTATTGCATCCTGTACGTGTCTGGTCAGCCTAGGACAGAATTTGATGTCAAGCCATGCATTGTTATAACTGGAATTAATAGTTCGGGTAGTATTCGTTGAGTGTTTTAAGTGTCCGACTTCCTCTTTCTCTGCCCTTTATATCTTTATCCTTTATCCTTTATGTGTTTTTTCAAAGGGTATGCTTCATACAAGGTTGTGTATCAATGGTAGCATAGTGAAAAGGGGCACTGTCTTATCTTCCCTCCTCCACATTTTTCCAATTACCGTCCAGTTGAACAATCAAGGAAATGATCCACTTTGGAAGTTATTTCAAACGACAGTCACTTTTTATTAAGAGGTTGATTTTTGTGCCTTGAATTGGCTGTTTGTACAGCACATGTCCATACAGCAGCAGTAACAAACTCAGAGCCCAATACCCTTTCAATAGAAGTAAAGGTATCTGGAGAAGCGGCATTTAAGAAACTAAGAGTCAGAAATAAATTCTGTTATTCTCAAATTTATGAGTGACATAGGAGTAAGCATGTTACTGTTTTCCATTTTTTTAGGTTTCTACACATTTCAAACTTAGGTAAGGCACAGAAGCAGGAATATTTCTGAAAACTTAGAGGATGACCAGCATTGTGTTAGAAGTGATATTGGGCTTCCTTGTAGCATACTTGAAGCCTGAGTTTGAAAAAGTATGGGTTGAACATCAAAACCAGTATTAATTTATTTCAATTTTAGAAACAGGTTCACAGTGAAAATATAAGTTTAATTTTTCTTGGTCAGATGATACACTAGAAAATAAAAGATCACTTAAAAGACACAAACACAAATAAAGGTTGTTAGAACCTTTACATCTGAATACTTAAAACCCCTGGAAGATGCTCTGTCATATTGGAGGACCTACTTACGTTTTCCATCTAAAGGGACTGAAGGGGGGGAGTAGGGGGAAAGCCAACACCGGCTTAAATTCAGTGTCTTACATCAGCCTGAGGAATAAGTGATAATGGGTCTAGGTTTCCTTCTTTATGAGAAAATTAGATCGTGCAAGATCTTAGAGGGAGAGCTGCTCACTCTGCATAGTGATAGTAGGGTATGGTATGGCTAATTTTCTAATAGCATGGTGTGTCGGGGCTAAAGCAGCTTTTGTGCCATTCATATTGCAGGACCAGAGTGTGGATCTGTTCAAAAACAACAACTACAGTTGCGCACCTGGATGCTGGATATTGCTGAAAGCAGGGGCCGAGCTAGCAGCTGAAGCATCCCAGAAATTTGGAGGCGCAGGATTTTGTGCATGTCTTTTCATGGTTTGGGATTTTACCAAATCTCAGTCTTGCTGTTGTGGGAATATACTTGCAGGGTTTTTCTTTTCGTTTGTTTCTGTGGTTTTTTCCTCTTTAATCAGCAAGCTGTGTTACCTTTCATCACAGTGGGGGTGTTCTTCTATTTTAAGTTTTAAAAGCTGAGAAATGAAACAGATCATGATTATCTAATAAAGTGCCTAGCTAATCTAGCTAATAGTTACAGTGTGTAGTGTGTGAGTGAATGCATTATCATATGAAACACACATGGAAACAACTTAATTTTACATGCTATATAGTGGCTTTATGCATGCATACTATATTGTGGGTTATATAGTTATATATATATATATCCACGCGTTAGTTAGCATACACAGGAATTACATTCACTTATGTGCCACACCTGGTCTGATACTTCTTAAAAACTTGAATAATGTTAGATAGGACTTCACCTTTCTATGAATTTGGGATGCAGAGTTCTGTATTTCAAGTCAAAATTTGTTATATTCAACAAAAGCAGTCAACATCTAAGGCTGGTTTTTTTTGACACTCCCAATAGTATTCCTCACTCAAGCCCACCCCAACTTTTTAATAAGGGGGCACTTGTAGCAAAGGCTTTTTATGACCGTAAGAGTTTGGTGGACTTGCTGGAAAAACAGAGGAAAGTACTCGTTGTTCTCTGCCATTCAAATGGGGAATCCTGGAGTATCTTAACTATACCAGTCGTGGTAGCCGAATGTCAAATTTTCAGTTTAGGAGTCAGGATTTTAACCACAATATTTAAAGCAGTAAACTCAAGTATGCAGATGACAGCAGGGAGGAGGAGCAGATGGATAAGCAGACGCAAGAAGATCTGTTCTTCTTGTGCGGAGCCCGGGCATGAGCTTTGTGCATCCCAGCAGGAAACTAAAGTTGTGAGTGAAAGATGTGCAACTGCTTCAGTTTCATGGATCCTGTGTCATCTTGGAGGCCACAGGGAAGAGGGAGGGGAGCCAGGGCCTCCACCGGAGGAGGTGGGAAGTTTGGTGTGGGTGCTCCCTGTCGTCTCTCGTCCCAGGTGGTCCGTGGGAGAGCAGGGCAGATCTGGAGGTGTAACCAGTGTCTGCATCAAGTGATGACTCTTGATTAATAGTGAGAAATTTGCTAACCAAAAATACTTTATCAGAACATTGCAATTCTGTACATATGAGTTCCACCAGTAATCGTCTTCCTTGCCGTACTGCAGTGTTTAGCTTGCCCACCTGGGACACAAAGAGCATGGGTTCAAGTTGACTGTTAAGTGGTTCAGACTGTGGGTTTGTTCCAAATTTTTTATTTTAATAAAGAGCAGGACCTTTTCAGTGTTTTGCAAATAACCTTCTTTCCTTCTTCCTGTCCCGCTTTCCTTGCAGCTCATTTTTTCCTTAATTGTTTTCAGCTTTGAACAACACAAGGCATTTGTGCATAGCCAGGTTGTGGTCCTACTGTAGGATAAAGCTACAGTTTAGACATAGAGGACTTTTTTTTGCATGTGTCTTTAAATATTCTCACAATAGTAACTTTTTGACAGAGACAAAAAAAAAAAACCCTGAAAGAGATGATTGCTTTGCCAATTTTTAGCTGCAGTAATTTTATTTGCCATGCTTCTATGTAGAGAGGCTGAAAAAATTTCTACAAAACCTGCTTTTTTTCCTATCATTGTCGAGATGCTGTGTCAACCTGGATAATTATGGAGAGCTGTGACAGCAGTGCGTAAATAACAGTAATTTCTGCCATCTGATTGCTCATGTCTTAAGTTTCTACAGTAGTGAAGCTACAACAGACAATATAGGAAATACTTTTGGATAAGAGTTATGTATGCCATGTACGAGTGTGAAAAACAGAAAACAAAAGTCATATGATTTATTATATTTTTAACATTTACATCTTTCAGTCTGTCTCTCCCTCATGTACGACAGCCTCTATCACTGCTGGATATCATTGCACACAACCAGCCCCTTTAATCCAGGCTTCCTCTCTGATTATTCTCTATTACAGTCCCGTAGGCCATACTGCTTTAATCTGTTTGCCAGTTTTTTGTTTTTCTAGTTAAGTATTACGTTTGCAGACAGTCGCCTGGGCTCTGAGGTGGACTTTTTTTTTTTTTTTTTAACTCACACCCTTTGCAGCTTAGGCTTTTGAAATAGACATGGAGCAAATATTACTTGCTATGTAATTTGTCAGATTCCTTACTTGTGTGAGGAATTGCTCAGGATTGCCTTACAAGGGCTTTTCTAGGTTAAAAACGAAGACCTAGTAGCTGATTCCTTTCAGATACTATTCCAGAACTATTTTAAAACCACTGAATGTTCATTTATTTGAGCAATTTTAAGGGAAGATTTGATTAATACTGTGAATAGTGTTCAGTGTGGATGGGGAAATTATGTGCTGTTGTCATGGATAGCAGATAAAATGACCGAGTAGTTCTTTTCTATGGTATGTCCTATATATCTTTAATGACGCTTTTGTCTAATTTCTTTGATGTCTTTTTTATGGCTTGCCTTCTGACCTTGTATAAAATGATGCATCATTTATAGGTAGCCCTTCAGGATAAAGATCAACCTTTTTACTAACAGCTTTCATTTTCCTGGGTGTGATCAAGCCCATCCTATTGTAACCTCTTGACTTTCCTCACCAGGCTTCTCTTTAACCTGGTGACATTGTTCAGGTGCATGTTTTCTTTTAGAAACTTCTCTAAGAAATGCTGCATTGTGTACTGTTACATACTTCCACATAAATTTACCACCTTCCTATGGTGGTTTTACTTAACTTCAAACTCTTCTCCAAATGTGGGTCTTGCGGTTCAGCCCATTAGTAAAGTCATTGTGGACATCCAAGATCAACAAAAAAGGATAATTAAAGTGATGTCAGACTACATTGCTTCAGATATGAAGCAATGAGACTACATTAAGAATGTAGTCTCAGAGGTGTATCCCTTCTTGCATAAAATTTGTTGGGAAAAAAAAATCAAAGCAACACTCTGAGTGAGAACCTTGAAATCATCTGGAGTGACTATATATACTGGCTTGATATTAAGACTACACCTATATTGCTTCACACAGTATGCCTCAGTCTCTTTCAGTACAGCTGAATAATTATGTGCTAATACATATTTAAAATGCTGAGTGTAAGTACAAGTACTAAAAGGTGCAACTTTGATTTGTGGGCCTCTTGGCCATAAATCCTTCCGTTTTGGAAGGGTGAAACCAGGGTCTGTTCTGTAGAAAACTTCCTAAGTCTCCATAATTTGTTACTGCTAAACCTCCACTGAGATGAGCAACTCTGCCATGTGAGATTTGGCAGTATGGCTAAGCCCATCCCCATCAAATTGCTTTTTGCCACTGTCTTTTCCCTAATTACAGCACCAGTGATGGTCTTATGCAGAGCAATCAAAAACTTAATTTCTATGCCATGCTGGTTTTCTGGTAGTTTAGCTTGGGATGACTTTGGTCAGGACCAGACAAGTCCCGCGCTGGTGCAAAGAAGGGCAATGGGGATAAGGAGGGAGGGGCGAATGGTGCGGGGCTGTCTGCGTGGGGCTGGCATGGTTGTAGGCAGACGAGCAAACTCTGCATTTCTCCTGCCATCTCCCAGTCCTGACTGTCTGCATGCTGCCTCGCCATCCTGGGGTGAATCAAGTGCTGATTAACTAAACCGTCCTGGTAGGTTATTTTGATGAGGACAGATTACAGTGTTTTTCTTCCCTAATTATTTTGTGGCAAATATTTATATTATAGATAAACATCGTTCCTTGGCCACGCAAAGCCTCCTGTGTGCTCTCAGTACAGTGGGAGGAGCTACCTGCCTTAGAAATTCTGCCCTGGCTTATTTCTAAGCAAATAAACTGCTTTAAAACTACTGGTGAGTAGACGTGGCTCTGGCTCCTCCATTCAGACCAACTGAAGGCTGAGCAGGAAGAAAGAAGAAGCCAAAATGAATGAGTAAAATCACTGTATGTTTCTGTTACTTCAGGAGGAAAAAGAGAAAACTTTTCAAAATGTTAATATAAAATTTTTCAGTTATTTGTTTCACAAGGACTTCCTGTGTTTATGTGCTTTGCTGAATCTGGCAGCTCCATTCAGTTGAACAAAGCTGCATCTTTCAGTAAATAAACAACCTCAACAAGAAGTGTTGCGAGCTTCCCAAGTGGCAGTGTCTTTTTAGCCCAGCTTCACACACCAGCCCTATGGGAACTGTGTCTCTTCCCAGGGTGTGAGACCGGTGATTGATTAATTTTGACCAATTAGTCTGCTGCTTGATTGTTCTTTTGATAGACAGATTTTGATATTTTGGTTTTTATTTCCTGTAAAAAGCAATAAATAATTTAAAATAGTTATATTGGTTTCTTTCCCAGTAATGAATTGTGGTTATGGCATTTTAGAAAAATCTGAACAGAATTTTAAATCCCAACTAAAAATTTCCTTTTAAGGCAGAGAAGGAAAAAATGGATATCCCAAAATTACTGCAACTTCACTGGAATAAAGATCAATCCAATATAATTATAATCAGTTTTCTGAACTGGGTTTTTCCTCTAGAGCAGCACTGTTTTCAGAGCTGAAGAATTATAACAAGAAATAGAAGTTTTCTTCTATTATATTTTTGGACACTCAGGAAGCTACTCTTTGACCCTATAAATGTTCTAGTCTGTCAGATAATCATAATGTCTTGTGCTGGCATCTTTCATAGCAATCTTTTGTCTCTTGTGTCACATCGAGATTTATTTGTTTTGGTGTTTCTTTTCCCCCTTTCTTCTGGAAGTGTATGTACCTTCCAAATGATACAAAGAGCATCCCTGAAGTCTGAAAACAAAGGTCAATACATCACACAGGAAGGCTTCTACCTTTAAGAGAAATAATGAGATTTGATGACACTGTCTGTGGGAAGTGCTAGCATCTCGGTAATATTTGCCCAAAGAGTTGCAGGGATCTCACAAACAGGTAATCATCTGGAATTGCTGTTTCAGGAGAACTCTCAGTTAATGTTACTCAGTGTTCTCACTTTATTACCGTATATGCAAGAGATTCTCATTTCTTTTCCATTTTCAAACTGAGGTGTTAGAAGCTTTTAAAATTCAAATTGCAAATGCCCAGTCTGTTTACAGCATGGTATATGTATTTTGTAACAGTTGGAATAATTTTTAAAAACCCTTAATACAGGATCTCAGAACAGATTTTCTGTAGAAAAAGCAGCTTCAGAAAGGGTTTAGTTTTGTTCTGCCCCATTTTCCTGTTAAGATACAGCACTAAAATTACTGAAGATTTTAGACATATTACATCTGTTCTTTGAAAGAGAACAGCATAAAAGACATAAAATTACTGTTCTAGTAGATTACAAGCTGTAGTGTATATCTGCTGAAATTGGCTTTATGGAAGGTACTTCTTCTAAGTTGATGTAGTTTAAAAATAAAATACTAACTTCTTTTGGGTCATACCCTCCCTGAGCAGTGGAATAACTCTGTATTGCCTCAGCTTTTCAGCCACACAGGCTTTGCCCAGAGTTTGGGCTTTGGGGAGCCGCCTGAAGGCCACAGATGGACATCACTCTACTAGCTGGACACCGTTCTACTGGTGACTAAGCAAGGAGTTGGGTCAGTCCTCTGCCATGAACTTCCTCTTGCTGTCTGAGTTGAAAGGGAGATTTTTTAGTATTGACCCTCTTTAAGGCATAGTAGATCCCATATTTTCCTGGTCGAAATGAGGGTTTGGAAGAAATTGTATCTGTATGGAGTTTGTGGTATATTGCCAGCAGTGTTCTTGGAGCAGCATAGATGTGTCACCATGTGATCCTGTCAGAGCTGATGGGTAGTCTGGTTATAAACAGCAGTGCCATGAATTGTAAGGGGGATGTATTATCTGGGGATGATGAGGCTTTACTGTACTACTGTGCAATTTTTTGTGGTGGCTTTTTGGCTTTTTCTAACATATCTGTAAGTACCAAGACAGGACAGATCTTTATATCATATTTATGTTCTGCAGTATTCACCAAAAAGTGCAGAGTGCTGGTAATGTTTGTAGAAAAAACAGGCTTCTGCATTCAGTAAGTTATCTCAGGCTTTCCAAAAATTTTCTGGGAGCGTTTCCCTACATTACAAATGACTATATATATCCTTGGTATCTATACAGTGACCTAGTTTGTTTATCACTAACTACCTTGAATTTTTAGACTACATGTAGTGGTGTCTGGAAGAGTAAAGAAGAGGTTAGTTTTTGGGTTTTGTGGTTTTTTGTTTTTGGTTTTGGTTTGTTTGTTTGTGTCGTTTTGGAGTTTTTTTGTTTTGTTTTTGTTTTGTTTTGTTTCATTTTGTTGTGGGAAGAGGTGCAATTCTCTTCTGTTTATCTGTATTTTTTGTATCTTCGAACTTGAGTTTTTTTATGAGATCCAGTTTTCTTCCTTTGCACAAAGGTTTTACAAAGAGTTTTTCTCTTTTCCTGTAACTCCCCTGATAAATTGAAAGCTTTCTAATAGCTCTGAAAATTAGCAGTGTTACAAACCGTAATGACCAAGGACTAGAGTCAGCTGCAACCACAGTACACTCAGGGCGGGAAATGCAGACAAAAAGCTTCACTGTGTCAAACACAATGTTATTTGAAAGTGTTTTTCATGTTTAGGATTTATATTGTACCTTAACACCTTAACCCATTTCTCCTTTTCTCTGGACTATTATTTTATCCCTTTTTCATTTCTTTTTTTTTTTTTTTTTTCCATTTGTGATGTTGAACTGACTTGAGCTCCTGGATTTTTGGTTTTTTGGATTGGTGGTTCAGAGACCAAGGGCCCTGGTAAGTGTTAACTCAAAGTTGATGTTGAAAGTAGGTTGCTGTTCACATTTAATTGTTTCAGGAATATGGATTTTTGTGGCTTCTCTTGGTTTTAATAATGCAAAGACACCTCTTGTGAATACAGCAGAATAACTTTACACCAGAGCTTCCTCTAGATTAGTGCCTGCAGCTTTGCCAAAACTATTATCGTATTGCAAGCTGTCACTTCATGTCCCAACCAAGTAATTAAATCTTCAAATCAGATGTTTAGTTTAGAGTTTTAAGGTTTCACAGAACCTCCAGGAAAGAGCTGCAGTACAGCTCATTAGATAACAAGCTAAAACCTCTCTGAAATTTTCGGTTGTTATGTTACATTTTCAGATTTGGACTCCTGTCACTCAAGCAAAAACTGCCAGCACTGCATTAGGTGTGTTTGGGCCTTAATGACTGCAAGCCCCTTTATGACCTGATCTGGGGCCTTCAATCTGGGTTGCTTGCCAGCAATTATATAAAACACCTATTAACTCTTTTAATACTAAGTGCTAAATCATCCTTTTGCAATAAACCAGTTGAGTAACACTATGTGTACCTGGAATGAACACCACCGTCTTTCAAATGTAGGTATTGTGCGTGGCCGTTTACTCTTGGGAGAACATGGTTCATTTATATTTCTGTGCCAAATGAGACTGTCCTGGTAGATCAGAAACCTTTAATCAGATGGAAGGTACTAAGGGAGGATGCTGCTGCCCCAGCCTCAGGCTGCGGAGATGCCCAGGGTGGGGACAATGATGGCCTTGCCTGCCCAGGTATGCTGTGTGCCATCAGAGAGGACAAACAAAAGCTTGACAGGGTCTTGCAAAGACCCCACAAAACCAAGAGCTCAAGTCCTGCGCTGCAAAGGATGGGGGAAATCTAGAGGAACATCTCAAAATGAGCTGTGCATAGAAATTTCCATGATGAGGAAAGCTGGAATCTTGTCTCTTCTGGCATCACATCTCTTCTTCACCTTGGATTCTGCAATTACAGGTACCAACCAATGACCAAGCAAAGAAAAAAAACCAAGGTGTTAGCTAATGGAGACTCCTCTGCAGGGAACAGAGGCACCCATCTGATGACCTGACATCTTGGCTTGGGTGCTTAGGTTTGGGATGCTGCAGAAAGACTGTGGCCAGTGATACTGGTGGTGTGGTCTGGCAAAGAAAGTGTGGGGTTGTTGCTGAGTGTGGTGGGTGATCTGGTGTGATAGCAGGCACAGGAAGCAGAGGAACTACACTCTGCCATTGCCACAGTATTCCCTAGCCAGTCCTGCCAGACCTCTGTGCTTGGAGACACAGGTGAGCACCAAGCTGGGGTGACGAGACAACCAATGGGCCAGGACAGACAACACCTGAGGGTGCTTGCAGGACGAGACATCTATAACCTCTGGGAGGTCATGGAGATCTGGGGAAGTCTCCAGTGACTAAGGAAAAGCAAATGTTGCATCCATCTTCCAAAAAGATAGTAAGGATGGTCTGGGAAACTGCGCTGGTCGGTCTTGCTTCAGTCCCTGAGAAAACTGTGGAACCTATTTTTGGGGATACGGAGGAGAAGGTGATAGGGAGCTGGCAGCATGGATTTACTGGGGATAAATCACACCTGACCCACCTGATGGCCTTCTGGGAAGAAATGACTGATTTGTGGATGAGGAGAGAGTGGTGAGTGTCATGTACCTGGGCTAGAGCTAAGGCTTACTTGACAGTTGCTGTTCTCACATTTAAGTTGAACCATGGTGGTTTGTATGGATGGACAGCAAGACAGATAAAAAGACTGGTGGGATGATGGGACTCAGAAGGCTGGGCTAGATGGGTCATATCAGCCTGGAGCTTGGTAACAAGTGGGGCAGCGCTGGGGTTTGACTGGGATGTCTCTTGTTTGGCATCTTTGTCAGTGGCCCAGAGGAGATAATAGAACCTTCGTCCATCAAGTGGGCAGGTGACACGAAACCACAGTGACCAGTGGACGCCCTCAAGAACAGGTCTGCCACTGAGAGAGGCCATGCTGGGGGAATGAGCCAAGAGGAGATGTAAAAAGGGACAAATGCGAAGCCCTGCCCTGGGCAGGGAGAGTCCCTGTGAGGGCATGAGTGGTTCACTTTTGGACCCCCAGTTTCAGGAAAGACTTGGATAAATGGGTGAGGTCAGGGAGACCACTATGCTGGTGGAGGCCCTGTCCTGCAGATTGAAGGACTTGTGGGACCAGGGCTGCATCAGCAGGCAAGGAGGCAACTTCAGGGCACAAGAGCAGCCCCTACTGCCGTCAGGAAAGGGGTTTGAGGAGATGGAGACAGATCCCTCACAGCAGCGTGTGGCAGGAGAGTAAATATGTAAATATGAACCTCACTGGGTGTGGGGGATAGAGAACTGGGGAACAGTGGCTGGGAAGCTGGTGATGGGTCTGGGGCACAAGCCTTATGAGGAGCAGCTGAGGGAACTGGGGTTGTTCAGCCTGGAGTAAAGGGGGCAGAGGGGAGACCTTATCACTCTCTACAACTACCTGAAAGGAGGTTGTAGCATGGGGATGTTGGTCTCTTCTCCCAGGTAACAAGTGATAGAATAAGAACTTCAAGTTGCACTGGGGTGGTTTAGATTGGATATTAGGAAAATCTTCACCAAAAGGTTTGTCAAACATTGGAACAGGTTGCCCAGGGAAGTGGCTGAGTCACCATCCCTGGAGGTATTTAAGAGACATGTAGATGTGTTGCTGAGGGACATGGTTTAGTGGTGGACTTGGCAGTGCTAGGTTGGTGGTTGGACTTGATGATCTTAAAGGTCTCTTCCAACCAAAATGATTCTATGACTCGTACCCCTTGTAAGCCCCACTTTGAGTACCTGTGTGAGATTGAGAGTGTTGTTCTATTAGCCGTCTGCAGAATAGGGATTTTTTTTTTTTTGCCGTCAGTGTAAGGAATAGGATTGTATTTTATGTAGATGCTAGCAAAAATAAAATCTTAAGACCTACAGGGTACATCTGGTGTTTTTTGGTTTTGTTTGCTCATTTACTTTGTAATCATTGTTTATCATTAATAAAGTAGACTAAGCAACATTAAACACGCTGCAATTTTCAGTGTTCAGATTTTTTTTGTTTTGTTTTGTAGTTTTTATAGACTTGCAGTTGTATGGGCTGGCACTAAGAACCAGATTTATTTCTGTTATTAAAGATTTTCTTCTGTTATTAACTTCCCTTTATGTTTGTTTATGAAATACAAATGGAAAAAAATGGGTAGCAGTATGTAGAGCTTCTTCTTGAACATTTTCCTCCTTGAGGTGGTAATAATAGAAACGTCCAATTTCCAGATTGTGACAGAAAACCACAGCTTTCAAGCATATTGGAATGAAGTTGTGAGTCTGCATTTTAAAATGCAATCTGGATTTGGCACAAGAGAACTCAGATGAAAACCTCCTGCTAAGATGATGAGATTTATAGATTTAAGATTCAGTGATCATGCAAAGAGTTTAACAACTCTGCTGATATGAGTGTTAAGGGAAGAAATTAAAATGAACTGAATTGGTGATTCATTTTGGTTACACTCTGGGGGAAGAACAGACATTTTCTAATAATTAATTATCTAATTTAAAACCTCCCTGTTTCTTGGCTGAGGTAAGAAATTAGATATTTTGTATAATAAAGCAGCTGATCTTTAAAACTAATGGGAAGTGCTATTATATTTTTCACAAAAACTATAGTCTCTTCAGTTCACTGGGTTCTGCCTCAAGAAATTAGTTTCAAGCAAATTAGCCAGTAAAATGAATGTACCTTGCACTAGTTTATTAATAAAAGCATTGTGTAAACACAGCTGATCAGTATATGGCAATCTAAATAAGAGGAGAAATAAAAATATGCATAAATTAAACAGTCTTGATTACTGACCATTGATCATGAACTATGTTTCTCTTAGTTTGGTATGAAATGTTTCTTTTACTTGAAAAATGAAGACATGTCAGTCGAAAAAGCTGGGCAGATTTCATTGCCTTTGATTGCCTTCATTACAAATTGAGAGCGCTCAATATAATTTAGAATAAAAAAGGCACAATCTTGCAATGCTGTGGATTCTGGAAAATGTATTCTGAGTTGTAAACATTTCACTGTTTATCACAAAAGTCATCAACTGAGGATTAGGTTCGGGGTTAACGTTCAGATTCCTGTACTTTCCTCTAATGCTTACACAAGTGTTCTCTCCCAGCCAAATGTACTGCAGTGTGAGAGCCCCAAATTAAGAGCATGCTTTCTAGTTTAACTTTTTCACTAGGGTCCTGAAATAGTAACAGTGCTGCTGATATGGCACTGGAGGCATAACGTGTGCAGGATGCTTAGATGCAGCAGGACCGTTGCTGATTTCTGTTACTCCTCCTTAGCATGTTTGGCTGCAGTAGAGACTGTGTTTTATTTTTGAGCCATTGGCTTGATGTCCAGTTGTGCAAGTATCCTATTGCTGCGTCTATAATTTCTGACCTAGAGCACAAAATTGCTTTGCAAATATTAAGGGTGATATTGGGGTAAGCAGTTCGTTGCTTTCTTTTTTGTAAGAATGTGTATTGAATTGCAGCAGAACCAGTTTCATGGCAAAAGGTTTCACGGCAAACCTTTAAAGACCATGGTTAAATAAATCTGCCTAATTCTGTTCTCACAGTGTCTAGTGATATATTGGCTGGCACCATGGAATTGTACGTAGCCGACAATGCCAAAAAAAAAAAAAAAGAATCCCCAAACCTTGCAGCCTTAGGATGAGAGAAAATGCTGCTTGAACACAGATGGAGCCTAATGAATTATGAGACTGTGATGGTCAAAGTGGCTATAGAACTTGTGATCCCCTGGTGTGACTAAAGGTCAGCAGTATGGTGTGACAAGAAGAGTTTTAAAGATGGGTTTAGAGAAGATGAAAGGCAGCTTTGTTGAATTTCTCAAAAATATCTTTCCAAAGCCAAAGGGTGACGTGGGAGAGAATGAAACACAGAGTGCTTTGGCGATTAATTTTCAAATACATGGAAGGTTCAGCTGGACTTCTTGTTACTGAGTAAGAGATGATACGTTTAGAGATATCCTTTCAAAGAGCTTTGGAAATACAGAGCAGTGACATATGTTGGATGTGATAGGAAAGAGTGAGAAAATGGAGGTATGAAATGACAGTAATGATCTAGTTAAAGCAAAAGCCTTGTGTAATGCTCCGCAATAGCATTTGGAAAGTCACCGTTCCATCTCTGAAAGCATGAGTGAAAGATGACAAATTAATACAAACTCAAGCAGACGAGAACTTGGGATGATTAGCTGTGCCAGTGGACAGGAAAGGCTGTGTCTTATGGGTATAATTAAGGAAAAAGTTGGCAGAACATCAGCCAGCGTAGCTCCTCACTTGTGTGGTGAGCAAAGTAATGGTGGTCAGTATTGCAATTTTATTTTTGTTCCATATAAGCTATTGTAATTCAGGATCCATCATATACTGGCAGGAAATCAAGGTCACTGAGGACTTCGAGGGAGCAGTTTACTTGTTAGTGTGTTTCTTGGAGAAGTTGAAGATTAAGGCTCAAATCTTTGTTCTTCTTTATTCAAATCTCTCTTGTCCAGAAATTGCACCATGCATTAGGAAGAGCGCTTCTGTCTGCCTGTGGAGTGCAAATACATTAAGCGGTGGAAAGGGAAAACTTATCCCTAACAAACTTTTTAAATCAGATAGTTGAACACATCCAGCTGATTCTAGTCAGCAGAGTTTGGAAGAAAAATCTGCATTGTAACTGCACTACTTGGGCTGACAAAGAGAGAAATGGAAGTTTGACCAAGAGGCAATGAATCTGCTACAAAGATTTTGGAGAAGAAACCAAATTCATTCCAGTCTTAAGCTTTGAGTCACACAATGACAGAAACATAGAATCTTCATGGTTGGAAGGGACCTTTGAGATCATCAAGTCCAACCATACACACACACAAAAAAAAACCAACACAAAAACCCAAACACAAAACAAAACACCCAACCCAACAATCTCGGGCACTAGAGCATGCCCTGAAGTGCCACATCTACACATTTCTTAAATACCTTCAGGGTTGGTGACTCCACCACCTCCCTGGGCAGGCCAGGGAGGTGCATGTTTTTCTTCAAAAGAAAAAGGTATGCAGAACAGAGTATCCTCTCTAAAGTGAGAGATACGGGGAACTTCCAAGTTCCCAGACCCAAGTGCATGT
Source organism: Limosa lapponica baueri (assembly GCA_002844005.1). NCBI lineage: Eukaryota > Metazoa > Chordata > Aves > Charadriiformes > Scolopacidae > Limosa > Limosa lapponica. The sequence continues at coordinate 324,603 of KZ505896.1, forward strand.
ACAAGCATTATGCTGTACTGGGCTGAGGTCTGAGACCCCTTTGCCCTCCATGCTGCCACGGCCTCTTTCTCTGTGCAGGTTTCCAAGGAAAGGAAATCCAGATGCCTTGATCTGTAATTATTCCAACCTAATCTAGCTAATTAGGAGAATGCAGTCCTGGGACAAGTCATGTAGTCAACTGAGAGATCATTTCAGGTTTAGTTCATGAGGTTCAAAGTGTAAGTCATTTGGAAAAATGAGGTGAAAGTAAAAAGTATTTTTTAACACAGTCAATGCAAATAATATGTTACGCAGAATAGAAAGGCTGGATAATTATTACATGCAAATCACACCAATATCATCAGTCTCCAAAAAGCAGTCTGGTGGATGATTTAATTGAATTGACTTAGAAAATAATTTACCTTAGGCAATATCCACGAATATTCTAGATCATCATTCAATGAACTCATTGGGTACTACAGCATGTTTCATGAGAGAAAGAGAGAAAGGAATGTGATTTTATGTTAGGCAACATTAGTGAGGTCCAATTTATCCTGCAGGAGAAGAAGCACGTCTCTGGAATAAGTTGTGATAAGCAGCAAATCTTGGTAGTTTGAGGCACTTGAGGTAGTTTGAGTCTGCTAACTTAGGCCAAATGGAGGTCATTGGTCCCCATCAGTAAAACTTATTTGTTTCTTTGGTTTTAACTATCATACTTGCAAAACTTCTTTTTCCATCCTTAGAAAAAAATAAGCTGCACAGCTCCTTTGGAACATAAAGTACTTACTAGCAGTTGAGACCGTATAGGATCATTTTTGTGAAAATAGATCTCTATCAATTTTTTAAGTGCAGAGTCAGAGTTGTCAAGTGGGAATCCAGACTTGTGAGTTAATTAGATGTGGGACCCTGACTTAAATTTGTGCTCTATTTGCAGAATCTCTGTGCTACCAGAGGAAGATGAAGAGCTACACGTTTTTCTCTAGTTCTCACTTTCAGAATATTTTAGGCTTAAATAGTATTAACAAAGCTGCATGTATTAACACTTCACAATAATGGAACATTGGGAAAGAAAGAATCTCTTTACATTATGTCCCGTCTGCACTAGCTGAGGAGGGGATACTGTGTTCAAGGAACTGTACACTCAGTTGCTCAATTCTTGAAACAGTTGAAATTAATTTTTATTTCCTCTTAAAGATAAAAAGGACTGATCTTAAGCTATAGCTATAAATAAACCAGATTAAAATATTTGCAGTTTTTTACCTGGCTTTTTGAGGAAGGTTGGTGAGGAGGCCTGACTGGAACACAGCAATCTTTTTTCTTTGTAAATAGATTTTAGGTGGATATTATTTGCTGTCAGAGTAAAAATTGAATGGAAGAGAGATCTCACATAGGCCAATGTTTTTGTTCAGTCCTACTGAAATAGTAAAATGGCAGAATAGCTCTGTAGAAATAGTGATAGCAGAGACTCAGAGAAAGTAAACCAGAGAAGTAAAAGTAACTTAAGGTTATTTAAGCTTTTGTCTCCATAGCCTTTTGTCAGCAGTTGCTGTTTTCAGAAAAAGCCCTGCTTGTTTCTGGTTGAAAGCCAGAGCCTGGTTCTCAGGCAGTTTTGGAGCAGCTCTGTCTTCCACCAGCTGAGAGTTTAGCACTAGGTTTTTGACAGAGAACAGCACCTTAAAGCATCTGCCGCTCCTTTCCTCCATTTTCTTTTATGGGCATGAATTGCACAAAGTTTTGGTTGCTACAGAAATAATGACTAGTACATGCAGGAAAGTAATGTTTTGCTAATGTTTAATTCTCATAGCCATTTATACACTACCATTTGTGAGCATCTGTCTCTCTCCGCTTGCTCTTTATGTCCCCAAAGAACCCTTTCTTGTAGTTTTTGACATTTCTGGCCAGTATCAATACAAGCTGAGCTTTTGCTTTTCTAACTGCATCTCTGCACACCCTGGCAGTGCCCTTGTGGCTCTTAACAAGTATTTTTCCACATTTTCATCTCTGGTACCCTTCTCTTTTGGTTTTGAGCAGACTCAGAAGCTCACAGTTAAGCCAAGGAGGTCTATTGCTCCACCTACTTCCCTTATGTTTAAAACGGATGAACTGGTTTTGTGCTTCCAGGATAGCGTTCTTGAAAATCTCCCAGCACTTGCTGCCTTCTTTATCTTCTATAGAAGCTTCCCACAGAATCTCTCCCATCTGAGCTCTGGGGGAGTTGAAGTTGACTCTTCTAGAATCTAAAACCTTTGTATTAGTACTAACCTTCAGATTGCTCCGCAGGATCCCAGTCTCCACAATATTGTGGTCACCGCAGCCAAGGCTATCAGTAACCGAGATATTGCAAAGCAGGATTTTTTGTTTGTGAGTAGAATGTCCAGCAGTGCCTCGTTCCTGTTTGGCACATCTGACATTTGTATGAAGAAGCAGTCCTTAATGCATTCCAGGAGCTTGACATATGACATGTGAGCTGCTGTACTGGTTTTCGAACAAATGTCTGGTTAGTTGAATTCACTCATAAGAACCAGGTTCTGTTGACCCAAAGCTTGCTTAAGTGATCCAAATAATGCTTCATTACCTCATTGTTTTGATTTGGAGTTCATCATCAGATGCCTACTGAAAGATCCCTCTTGGAGACACCCTCTCTGATCTTGAGACTGGGGCATCAATGAGAGGCATTTCATATGGCTTCCACAATGACCATAGATTACTCCTATTCATTCAAGGCTCTCCTTAACGTAGAACTCCATGTTGTCATGGAGCAAGATGGAGCAACATCTCTTCTAGGTCGTCTGTATTTTTGAGTTCATTTATACTATCAGGATACAGACTACAGGATGATGGTGTACCACCAGGACCACATCAGAATATGTCATCCCAGTTTTACTGGTGATACTTTTGCTGCGGTCACTGGAATGATCTTTGAGATGAAGTAGAAGGAAGGATTAGTGCCATAGAGGAGGCATCTATAGAGGTTTTGAAAATGTATGTAAAAGCAGGATCCTTCTCAAGCCAAACTGAAAGTCCCTCTCCACTTCTTGTTTGTTTGTTCCCCGACCTTTGCTAATGATGCTGTGTTCCTGCGGGTTTAGTTGGAGAAAAATCAGGATTCTGTTCATAAGAATTTTGCTAAAATTATTGAAACCATGTATTTCAATGAAGAAGAGGGAAATGTAACCTTTGACAAATCTAAGAGAAGGAACTTTCTCCTGTTTCTTTTTGAGTTTCTGGTAGTGTTTCTCCCTTCCCCCAGTCACAGAAGTTAGTAAATCCAAGTAAAACCATCAAATTGCTACACACATAGGATAGTTTCAAGTATAGTACCTGAAGGGATTGTTTCTTGATTACCAAGACCAACAGGTTTCAAACGTTTGCCCTTCAAAATCAGAGGTTTTAAATGTACTCCATTGATTTCAGCTATGTTGCAGTAATTTTTAAGCCATTTCCCATTTGTTTCATTAACTTCAAAACTACTGAAGTTTTTTTAGGAGTAAGAAAGTAAATCGTGCTGATTACAGGCTTCCATTAAACAGAAATAGTAATTTTCTGCACTAGAATTGCATGCATTCTTTGTCTTAAAATAATTAGATGTATATAGTGAGTCAGCTTAAAATTTGCAATTAAAACTACTGAGTAATAAAATAGAGGAAATTCTGAAGCAAATGAATTTTCAGACTTCCATAACTATCTCCAGAAGGAAATGAATATATAGTATGTATTTTCTTACAAAAAGATAAAGCTGTTGCTCTTCATAAAAGGCAGAGAGCAAAGAAAAGATAAGGACTTATACTAAATCATAGAATCATAGAATGGTTTGGGTTGAAAGGACCTTAAAGATCATCTAGTTCCAACCCCCCTTCCATGAGCAGGGACACCTTCCACTAGACCAGGTTACTTAAAGCTTCATCCAAGCTGGCCTTGAACACCTCCAGCGATGGAGTCCTTCTCTGCCCACAAGTTCTCTGGGCAACCTGTTCCAATGTCTCACCACCCTCACAGTAAAGAATTTCTTCCCAATATCATTACGCTCCTTGATCAAGAGCCCCTCCCCATCTCTCCTGTAGGTCCCCTTCAAGTACTGGAAGTCCGCTGTAAGGTCTCCCCAGAGCCTTCTCTTCACCAGGCTGAGGAACGCCAACTCTCTCAGCCTGTCTTTCTTCGTTAGAGAGGTGCTCCAGCTCTCTCATCAGTTTTATTGCCCTCCTCTGGACTCTCTCCAGCAGGTCCATGTCCTTCTGATGTTGGTGCCCCCAGAGTTGGATGCAGTACTCCAGGTGGGGTCTCACAAGACCAAAATAGAGGGGCAGAATCACCCCCCTCGACCTGCTGGCCACGCTGCTTTTGATGCTCCCAGGATGCACTTGGCTTTCTGGGCTGCCAGCACACATCGCCGTCTCATGTTGAGCTTCTCATCAACCGATACCACCAAGTCCTTCTCTTCAGGGCTGCTCTCCAGCCATTCTCTGCCCAGCCTGTATTTGTGCTTGGGATTGCTGTGACCCAGGTGCAGGACCTTCAACCTTGGCCTGGTTGAACTTCATGAGATTTGCATGGGCCCACCACTCAAGCCTGTCCAGGTCCCTCTGGATGGCATCCCTTCCCTCTAACACGTCGACCATGCCTCACAGCTTGGTGTCATCAGCAAACTTGCTGAGGGTGCACTCTATCCCACTGTCCATGTCTCCGACAAAGATGTTGAACAGCACTGTTCCCAGTACCAACCACTGAGGAACACCACTCATCACTGGCTTCCACTTAGACATTGAGCCATTGACCGCAACCCTTTGAGTGCAGCCATTCAGCCAGTTCCTTATCCATTGAGTGGTCCATCCATCAGATCCATGTCTTTCCAGTTTAGAAACCAGGATGTCATGCAGGACAGTGTGAAATGCTTTGCATAAGTCCAGGTAGATGAAGTCTATTACTCTTCCCTTATCCACCAATGCTGTAACACTGTTGTAGAAGGCCACCAAATGTGTCAGGCATGATTTGCTCTTCGTGAAGCCATGTTGGCTGTCACCAACTATGTCCTTACTTTCCATGTGCCTTAGAGTAGATTCCAGGAGAATCTGCTCCATGACCTTGCTAGGCACAGAGGTGACTGACCAGCCTGTAGTTCCCTGGGTCTTCCTTTTTTCCCTTTTTGAAAATGGGGGTTACATTTCCCCTTTTGCACTGAGTGGGAACTTCACCGGACTGCCACGACTTCGCAAATGTGATGGATACTGTCTCAGCAACACCATAAGAATTGAGTATTTCCTGAGTACAGTGGGTAGTATCAGGAATGTTACAGTCTCTCACTGAGGACTTTGTGATTATCAAGGTATTTTAAATATTTCATCGAGCAATACAAACCTAAAGAAAATCACTAAAATCTGAGTATATTTAATCCTAAAAGAAAATGCATACATTCCTTCTCAGGTTTCTGAATAAACACCCAGCATTTCAGTATTCCCTTTGCTGTTTTTTCAGATGGAAGCTGGATTTTTGGCTGCACTTCAGCAGCAGCTTATTTAACTTGACAGTCTTCTGTGTTTAGCGGTGATGTGGCTATCTGAAATGGGAATGATGTGTTTTCTTTTACTAGTGTTGCCACAAGAGGATTTAAATCATCTGGCACAATTTCAGTCAGGGACTATTCCAGCAGAAAAGCCTAAGGACAACAGAATCATCAAAACGAGAGAAGTCCAAGGGAAAAGAAAACTTAATGATATAGACAATAATAATATCATCTTAGGCATTTAAAGAGTAAGTCAAATGCTTTATAAGCTAATGCAGTCCTTAAAATACCCATGCTGGGTTTTTTTTATTTTTATTCAGAAACAATTGTGACTGTATATTGCAAACATATATTTGAGGATGAAATGAAATCTGTTAAGAAACAAACCCACACTACCAAATGAATCTATAAGTAAGTTTGGTAGGCCTGTACACAGGACCTTTGGTGGTATTCCCCTATAGTACAAAGCAAACCTTCTCTATGTTTGTTAATAGATCAGGTACCAGCAGATGGGGCTCAAGGTTATGCAGCTTTTATAGATTTTAGGAAGACTAGTGACATTTCTGTTGTCCAGTGTGACTGCTTATGAAAATAGACTCTTACCTGAATAAAAGTCAACTCTAACAAAACACTGGTTACATTTTTGGGACATTCCACATTTGAACTGAAGTATTCAAACCAGAGTAATTGATGATAATATCCTTTCCCTGGATGAGAATCGTATCTTGGGAGTCTAAATGTTTGCATCGGGGAATAGTTTTTGGTTTGTGTTCATAAAGCGTTTTGCATGATGAAGACCTGCTTCATGACTAGTAAACCATTTGGACAGCTCATTACTCAGAGCAATAGATGGTAGAACCCATCGTGTGGTTCCCCGCAGTCTGTTTAGGGACTATAGGTGCACATACTTCTCAGGTCTTGGTTGCATAATGGTAACTTGGGGTCAAACTTTCAAGAATATGAACTCTTGGATCTGCTTTTTTGCATTGCATCCCTTGCTTCTAGTAAGTGCCTTGTGCAGTCCCTCAGCTTCTTGTGCAGCTAGAGAAGAATTAGGTGGCTTTGAACTAGACTGACTTAAGCTACTGGTGTAGACATGTGGAAGTGCTAGGGGAATAAACCAAAGTCAAAACCCTCTTCTTGAAAGACTTTGTCAAAAAGAGAGTCAGAAGAGAGTGACCCACATATGATAGGAATTTTCAGTCACAGCTGGTTACTGCTGGCTGCCCCAGTGCAAGCTTGCATGTGCACGTGGTGTAGCACGATGCTATGACACCTGCAGTCAAAAAGTAGCACCATGCCAACACATCCCGCACTGCTGTATCCTTACTGCTTTCAGGCTGGTGTGGATTCTGTTGCCTTCAGAACTACCTGAGGAGCCCTGGGCAGCACAGAACCACAGAATCGCCTAGGTTGGAAAGGAAGTTAAGATCATCTAGTCCAACCATAAAAACAAACAAACAAACAAACAAACAAAAAAAAACCCCAAAACCAAAAAAGAACCCCAAAACCAAGAAAACACGAAAAAAAACACACACACCAACACTAAACCATATTCGCAAGCACCATGTCAATTCGTCTTTTGAATATCTCCAGGGATGGTGCCTCAACCACTTCCCTGGGCAGCCCATTCCAATGCTTGATAACCCTTTCAGTGAAGAAATTTTTCCT